>MJUU01058828.1:80527-103256 GCA_002080025.1 Modiolus philippinarum | reverse complement strand
ATACCAGTCTTTTCCATACATACAAATGTACATGACGATACCAGTCTTTTCCACACATACAAATGAAATTTACATTTTTATAGTTATTCAAATTTCTGAGACCATAGATACATAGGTCACTCCTAAAAAAATAGGCCCAAAAGGAAAAGTAATTACAAATATATGCAAGAATTTTTGTTTAATTTAGCACTTTTGACAGTGCCTTCATTACATTTGATGACCTCATTGGTTGCTCCCATAGCACTTTCTAAAACATGTTATTGTTTCCAAATATGAGCTCTCCAATCAATCAGAGGTAGAAAAATATTTTTCTTTTCCATTTCTTGGTATGAGATGCTTACACAGTTCTAAAGTAACATCAGCATCAGGACCCATGGGAGGTAAATGAGTTTTGGAAAAGGTCTATATGTTTTGTATTTTCTAAAGAACTTAATTGGACAATTAAGTTGCACTTAAATGTACAGATCCTTTCTACAGCCCTGACCCTCAAGTGTCACCAATGGCCCTTTCCCCAGGCCAAGACCATCAATTTGAAGCTGATATAAGGATCCTTTCTACAGCCCTGACCATCAAGTGTCACCAAGGGCCCTTTCCCCAGACCAGGACCAACAATTTGAAGCTGATGTAAGGATCCTTTCTACAGCCCTGACCATCAAGTGTCACCAAAGGCCTTTGCCCCAGGCCAGGACCATCAATTTAAAGCTGATGTAAGGACCCTATCTACAACCATGAAGATCAAGTCCCAGATGATGATATAGCCGATATAGCGCAACCATCAAGTTCCACTCCATGAAAGGACCCCATCTCCAGCCACAAAGATCAAGTTCCACATGATGATGTAGTCCCAACCATCAAGTTCCACTCCATCAAAGGACCCTATCTACAGCCACAAAGATCAAGTTCCACATGATAATATAGCCCAACCATCAAGTTCCACTCCATGAAAGGACCCTATCTACAGCCACGAAGATCAAGTCCCACATGATGATATAGCCCAACCATAAAGTTCCACTCCATGAAAGGACCCTATCTACAGCCACAAAGATCAAGTCCCACATGATGATATAGCCCAACAATAAAGTTCCACTCCATGAAAGGACCCTATCTACAGCCACGAAGATCAAGTTCCACATGATGATATAACCCAACCATCAAGTTCCACTCCATGAAAGGACCCCATCTACAGCCACAAGGATCAAGTCCCACATGATGATATAGCCCAACCATCAAGTTCCACTCCATGAAAGGACCCTATCTATAGCCATGAAGATCAAGTCCTACATGAATATATAGTCCCAACCATCAAGTTCCACTACAAGACCCAATCTACAGCCACAAGAATCAAGTCCCACATGATGATATAACCCAACCATCAAGTTCCACTCCATGAAAGGACCCTATCTATAGCCACGAAGATCAAGTCCTACATGATGATATAGTCCCAACCATCAAGTTCCACTACAACCCTAACCAGCAGGTTCCACTCTATGAAAGGATCCTATCTACAACTTCACTAGATGTAAGAGCCCACCACCCCACTACTAAGTTACTATCCAGCACTAGATGTAAGAGCCCACCACCCCACTACTAAGTTACTATCCAGCAGATAAGCTATCAATGTTGTATGCTTTTTCAATATTGATATAAAATGATTTCAGATATCAAAACAAATAAATAGATTATTTTATCAAAAAATTCAACATAAACAGAGTTTGAAGGGGGCATTAATCTACTTATTATGTTTATATGATGTCAATATGGTTGGCCTGACCGATAACATTAAGATAGTCAGTCTGTGTAATTTTCCCTAATATATTACTATAGGTACTTTGGTTCAACTTCTAGTATAATTTGTCAATGTGGCACATTTCGTGATCGGTAATAAGTTTTAAGCTTAAATTTAATTTTGCTGTTACTGTTGTCCCTTGATTGTTCTTTTCCAACTGACGGTTCTGTTCTGACTTACTGTAATGGACTTTTTCGGTAGAGAAAGGGGGGAAGGTTGGTGGGAAAAACAGGATTACATCTTGATAAGTATACATTTCAGATGAACTTGAATAATACTAGATAACTTTTACAAGGAAGTGAACAATACTGTTGGCAATGTGATTTTTTTTTCTTTCCTGCACTTCTTCTGCATATCCATTCTCAGAATAAAATGTTTTTACTTTTAAGTATTTTTACATACTATATATATAAATAGGAAAATTGTAGAACTCATTAAGGTTTGCACTTCAAGTGATCAGTAAAGTGCAGTTGTTACAGATAGAAAATCTATTGATATGTAATTTTCAGCATTACAAATGAAGAGTAAAATGAATATTGTTTCTGACAGTAGTTAATGTTCTCAGGAAGATCAGATCTTTTGAAGGAATCTTTTTCATTAATGATAAGGTGACAGAAATAATACATTAAAGGTGTCTGCAGGGTATTATTTTCCTATTATAGAATCTTGTGAAATTTTTTGTGAAGAAACGTAATTATATTATAGTTCAAAATATAAAATAAAATTTGGGGGTCACCATGCATTTAAGCGTTAAAACTAAAATTGAAAATTTCAGGATTTTACATAGAAATGTCAGGGAAAATGGTTATATGAGAGGATAGCTTGAAACATTTATTATAGATTTTGTACATACTTTGCATGCGTTTTGTAATCATTATATAGTTTACCTGATCTCACCCATAGTTTTATATTGGGTCCGTGTTGTTCATCTTTGTGTGTGAGTGTCTTCATTTTTCTTTTCTGTGCTGTACCCATGTTGTGTCTTTGTTTTTTTCTGCCTTTTTTGTTTCTGGTGTTGCCATTGTCCTTGGATTGTTCGCTTTTAGATTGACGATTCGGTTCTCACTTACTTTACACATAAAAAATAAAAATAAGGGGTCACCGTTGAAATAAGAAAGATAAATTGTGAAATGTTAATTTCTGTAGTGATATCTATGTTAAAGACTTTTATCAAATTATCTCCCTTGTATAATTTTTATGTTCTGTAAATCAAGCTTCAGATTTAAGGCTTGTGTGTTTTATTTCGCTTTTTTGCTATGGAAATGTTATAAAAGTGATTAGGAATAAAAATTTTAAATACTTTGGAATTTTCTTGACATTTTAAATAACTATTTTGTTAAAATTTTTAATGATTGAAACCTAAATGAACAAGTACAAGACAAAAAGGGTGGAATAATACCACTGAGACACCTTAACAAGTTAAGGTTGAATCAAATGATACAAATAAACAAATAAACAATTTTATTATAACTGATTCTTTGAAGACAAGGGTCATTTACAGATGATTTTCAAAAGACAAATTAACCAAAGTGTGTCAGTTAAAGTGGCACATTGTTTGAAATGGAATCAAAAAAGTCCAAAATTCTTGTTGTTGATAGAAATGGAACCAAATAGGTCCATAATACTTGTGACTTGCATTAAGGCTGTTCCAGTATGGGCAGCTAGTTTAAGACTATTTCATGATGGAAATTTACGGCATTATAATTTGGTGATAGATATACTTGAGGAAACATGTTTTAATGAAGAAGTTTGATCTTGTCATTTCAGGTGTAAACAACTATCCATCATTTTATAACTTACATACAAGAACATTCCCTAGCCGTAGGGATGTATACATGTACTAAAGGTCAAGGTCGTGGTCTGTGATGATCCAGCTATATCCTGTCTGTTTATCTGATACATGATATCAAAGTGTTAATATGATTAATTTTGGACATTTATTGGTGTTATAAATGTGCACTTTAAGGGAAAATAACTCTTGTTTACTATGTCCACTTTAAGGGAAAATAACACTTGTTTACTATGTACATTTTAAGGGAAATAACTCCTGGATAAGAAATAACTCAATTTTTTCCCAAATTTTAATGATAAAATGATGTATTTTTATTTTAAAATCATGTACCATTTGAGTGCAGAACTGAAAAAAAAAGTATTAGTGCTACTTTTGAAGGTCACACAAAAGTCATCTAGCCCTGCTTTATCTATCCAATCAGTGGCAAATTCTCTAGTGATTAGAGAAGAAATCAGTCACTTAGAAGCTTATCACTGCCCAATACACAACAGGTGTTCAAATGACCATCCATCATCACAGAGATTGCAAGTTTTCTGTGAATTGTTAGATTATTTTGGTCAGGATCAATTGAAATTTAGAAATCTTAAATCAAAATTTGATAATTTTGGTCAGGATGAATTGAAATTCATAGAAATTACTAAATTTTTTCTTCATGGCATATTTTTCATTTTATTCATTTCTTGAAATGTTTCAAACAAACAATAGTCAATTAAATCGATAATATTAGATTCATTCATAAATTTTGTGTATTGCAATAGTTAGTAGTTGGAAGAGAATATGGAATTTCATTGGATAACTAAGTGTTCCACAAATCTACCAAATATTTAAATGAGAGTAAACATAGTTCAGGAGAGAAGATATAACTTGCTTACAAATTAAAATGTATTTGCTACAAACTTAATGGAATATGAATTGCTGCTTATTCAGACATGTATACTATGGTACAGAAACAAAAGGCCACTGTATTTCCAAACTAGGGTCTTTGTTTACATGGCAAGATAAACAAACTTTGAGACCGAGTACTTTATTCTTTCTTGGCGATAGGATCGGAGAATATTACCCCACCGTTGATAGATAGTACACATCCTTACTTCCCGACTTTCTGATAAAAAGATTCACCTGTTTAAGTTGGCGAATCTTCAAAGTGACTGATATCAGTAAAGAAATGACCAATCATTAGGCCTAGATTATATCACTGTCCGTTATGTATATAATCTGTGATATTAGGGAAATATTGGAACACAGCGGGACAAATTAAACTATAAAGGTATGTGAATTTCTCATGACATTTAAAAACTTTTTTTGGGATGAATTTTTTCCATGGTTCATGTAAACTCCCCTTCAGAATAGAATACAAAATACAGGAAAACAGATACTGGAAGATTTCACCAATTTGAAATTGAAATCATTTCCTTCTTATCCATCAACACAGCTTCTGCTCTAGACTTAATACAAATTTATGTGATGTGCATAACATTGTTGTTGACATTTTTCTATTAAAAAGTTCCATTCTGAAAGAGAAAAAAGCTGGCAAAATGATAACATTAGTATAGACTGTTATCAGGTTCTGTTAGAAGAAGGTCATAAAAGTTGTTTAGATTTAGTTACATACGAGGATTTATAGTTTGTCTAACTGTATACAAAATCAGTACCTGGTTTTATGAAACAGTTATTTTACGTTGTGGAATGTGAATATTTTGATAAACAAACTTAACTTAACTATGTTTTTAAAGTCATTTTACAATTACAAACAATATTCTTAAATGGGTTTATTTTTCTATTCAGCAAATTTCTGATATTGACAGCCCAGAATAGTCCATTATGATTCTTACATTTGCTTTGTTTGTTTGGTCAGTTAAATCATCACTGTTATTTATTGTTCTTGTAGCAATATGTATCTTCAGATTTTACACTATTTTGAATTATTATTCTGCCCCTGGAACAAAATTGTGGGGGATGTTATTTTACCCCTCCAGATATTGACTTGATGGTTAAGTTTTGTGTGGATTGTTCAATTTTACAATGTTTTTGGACTTTTTTTTTTAAGACATCTAGCATTTGTAAGTGTCCATTATTCACAAATTGATGTCAATTACAGCCCTCCAAACATTAGATTTCTAAAATTGCTTGAAATTCAAAGGAGGTCAGTAACCAAAAAAATTAGGGGGGGGGGGCTAAAAAGGGTTTCAAAGATGTTTTGCTGGATAATTTAGAAAAAAAAATAGAAGTGAAGAAAAATTACATACCAGTATGTGAGAGATCTTGCAAACAGGAAGAAAGGGAGGTTAAACGAATAATCAATGAATTTTGACACTACTGGCTTTTCTGTACATTTTTCTATCAGCTATGTTTGTCTAACCAATTCAGAGAAAGTCATGGTCAATTGGTCATACAGTTCTAGCCTAAAAATGCAAATTTGCCATCTCATCAAGGTAGCTATGTTAGCTTTAGTGCCATAAATGCAAAAGCAGAACAAAAAAAAACGACCATTTTTATATTGGAGTTGACAAAGTTGCTAACTGTCTTCCATCATGTATTTTGTTACATGTAGATGGCCATATTTTACTTCAAATAACATTGATATCATTGAATAAATTTTTTATTTTATTTTCAGGTCTGTGGATTGTGAACGAATGATTCGATGAGTGGATTCTGTCTGTCTGTGTGTCTTTATGACAGAATATGAAGAGGGGAGGCATCAACGTGGTGCTGTTAGAGGGTCTAATAATATGGATCCTAGTCATGGTAAAAGATACGTATTCTGAAGGTGAGTAGAGGGATAATCTATCATCATATTGATTCTGTAGTCATGTAATCAGAACAGCAGGCTTCAGTAATCATGTTTTAATATCAGATTCATTAATTGTGTATTTGAGGTAATGCAAATGTTCAAAACACAAAATCAAACTGAATAAAACATCAGCAGATAAAGTAGTCACTGAATCATGTACTCAGAAAACATCAGCAGATAAAGTAGTCACTGAATCATGTACTCAGAACACAACAGCAGATAAAGTAGTCACTGAATCATGTACTCAGAACACAACAGCAGATAAAGTAGTCACTGAATCATGTACTCAGAAAACAACAGCAGACTTTGCTGTCATGTTATGAAAAATACTTTATTCAAAGAGGTAATTGCATGATCAAAACACAAAGGAAGACTTAGTTAATCAGGTGATTGAAGCACAACAGAGGACATGGGTAATCATGATAACAAAAGAACATCAAAAAAAGTATTTGTATATTTGACAGTAATTGTACAATAAAAAAAAACAGCAGATAGGATAATCCAGCAATGGCAACAACCCACCCACCCCAATCTAAAAAAAAAAAAACACAAAACACAAAAAAAAAACCCAGCAGATTCAGAAGACATTAATTATACAGACTTGCCTACCCTTAGGATTTTGGCGTAAGGCTTACTATTTTCAATGCCATCTTACGCCCTTACGATGGTTTACCATTTCCTTACGATTTGTTCAATTTGCGGTATTTCCGGAATTTTTTCAGCTCCTGTCCGTTATTTCATTCCGGTTCCATGTATTATAGTTAATTTAGGCATTTCCGGTAAAAAAAGAATGTAAAAAACGGATCTTTTAGACAAGAATTCTAGGCTTCCATCGAAGGAAAAATGTATTCTTGGTGGGAATATTGTATAACTTCATAATGTGCCTTTCATTTAAATGTAAAGTTTCCGTTTTAAAACACGTTTTTTTGCATTTAAAAGTGCCTTACTATTTTCGATCTCAGATTACGATTTTTGATCAAGTAACTTACTATTTTTGACCAAGAGGGGTAGGCAAGTCTGATCATAACACAACAGTCGACTCAGTATCTATGTTATCCAAAACAAACACAGCTCATTTAGTAATCATGTAATACAATGCAACAGTGGACTCAGTAATCATGTAATACAATGCAACAGTGGACTCAGTAATCATGTAATACAATGCAACTGTGGACTGGGTAATCATGTAATACAATGCAACAGTGGACTCAGTAATTATTTAATACAATGCAACAGTGGACTCAGTAATCACGTAATACAATGCAACTGTGGACTGGGTAATCATGTAATACAATGCAACAGTGGACTCAGTAATCACGTAATACAATGCAACTGTGAACTGAGTAATCATGTAATACAATGCAACAGTGGACTCAGTAATCATGTAATACAATGCAACAGTGGACTCAGTAATCACGTAATACAATGCAACAGTGGACTCAGTAATCATGTAATAAAACAATAGTAGAATTTGTGATAATGTAATCAAACATCAGACTCAGTATTCATGAATTTAAGTAAAACAACAGTCAGTAAGCATGTTGTCAAATACAACAGTAACTTAGTAATCACATTTTCAGTAATCAAACTCAATAGTAGACTTTATGATCTTGTAATCACAACAACAGCAGACTCAGTAATCATATCATAAAACACAACAGCAGACTCAGTAATCATATCATAAAACACAACCCCAGACTCCATAATCATGTGATCAAACTCAACTTGAGACTCCCTAACTATGTAATAAAATACAACATTTTCAGTAATCATGTAATCACCATAAGTATTAGACTTGGTAATCATGTAATCAAATACAATAGCAGAACCCCTTCTCATGTAATCAAACAATAACAAACTCAGTAGTCATGTAATCAACCTTATTAGCAAACTCAGTAATCAGGTGGTCTTAAACAAATCAGTAGCCTTAAAAAGTATCAGTGGAGATCAAACATTGGTGCTTTAAACATTTCCTAAAAAACATACTGTTTTGTGTATTGGTTTTCTGCTCTGTGTATTTGTTTTCTGCTCTGTAAACATTTTTACAATACTCTGTTGTGTTCAGAAATTTAAGGGGAGATAAGATGATAGTTTTCACAACATTGTAGACACGGAACACAAATGTTTTACAGAAAAAAAGGGAAAATCGCATACATAGAGCTGAACTATTTGTGGAGAACATTTTCCATCCATGAATGGCTTTTTTTTAAATGATAAATAAATCAATAGAGCAGTGTTCTTTGATCAGTGATTTATCTGGGTGAATATTGACTATATATTAGTCCTATCTGATGGTTTCAGATTTCATTGGACTATTAATGGCTGTATAATGGTACTTTAATAGGTATTTGGGCTGTTACATGGCATAGTATAAAAGTGGAAGTATTTTATATGTAAAAAAGAAATCTGTTGTATTGTTTGGATTAATCTTACCTATTTGAGAATGAATTTTAGGCTGAGGATTTTAACGATGAGTGTAAAAGAAGGAATAACCAAAAATAAATTTCTAGTGGTTACTTCTGTACAAAACATAGTCTTGTTTTTATTCTAAAACAGAGCTACAATGGACAGTTGTGTGTCTATTTCTTTAGTTATCCACTTTAAAAAAAAAGCAACAAAAACCTCAAGCAGAGTTGGAATGTTAGATAACAAATATTTCCTGTTAGATCCTACAATTGTAAAGTTGATAACCTTTGAAAAATTGTAAGAAATATAGAAAATAACATTTCAAAAGCTTAAGTGTCTTGAGTTTAAAGCATGCCACTGATGTGTGCAGTTTGGACAATGATGTAAATTCAGATAAAGTTGTAATTTATGAGAATTTTATGCCAGGTACTATAGGTAAACCTTGTCATGGTCCAATACACTCAAAAATTGTCACAATTAAACACAAAAAAAATTGGATAAAGGAAAATGTTTTAACAGAAAATGAAAAATTATTGCCAAAATCAGGGTTGCCACACATCCTGGAAAACTTTAAAAAAAAACAAACAAAAAAAACCTTGAATTTCATTTTCGTATTCAAGGGCCTGGAAAAGACCTTGAATTTGGAAATATTTGAAAATATTCTTGAAAAACCCTGGAATTTGAAAAAAAGTTAATATGGATAGGCAGTATGTAAGCAAAGTCTGAAAAATAATTATTGCAACCTAGAACTTTGTCGACTGTTTCACATATTTTGACCCTTGAAAATAACTTGAATACCCTCGATAAGTCCTGGAAATATCCTTGAATTTTGAGACATTTGAGACATGAAAATAGTGGCAACCCTGCAAAATATAAAACATTGTGATTTAGAAGTTTTTTAGTTGTATTGTTTGATTTTAGCTTGTATACCCTGGGTACCATAATTTTACCATAATTGGGACTTTGATGCAAGGCATAACCCAAACTCCCTCACAATACACCTACTGTTTTATGAGGTATTTCTGAATTGTCCCTACAGATACCTACAGACATTGATCACACTTAAGACACAAACATCTTCATGGTTTCCTCCTTTCTAGGTAAGATAGTCCAAATTTGAATATACAAACAATTGTAATGTCTTCTTTCAAATTTGATGTCCTTAAATCATTTTTGTTTCTGAAATAATTGCTGTTTTTGTTTTATTTATGACAGAATACATAAATATAAACCATTTATATCCTATGATCTGTTAGTTTGGTCTGACACATCTTAATTTATAGATTGACCAATCACATTAAAGATATGATTTACTGTGAAAATGTCCTTAATATGGAACTCTTTTGTAATGGGTTTGATTAATTACAGTATTACTCTGGCATATCTTTGAACATTGGTCATGACTTTGTATATATTGCCATCATTTTTGTCCATTATTTAGAAATTCCAAAGTGAAACAGCTCAAATTTTAAATACGTTTCCTGTTCTCTTTTCATCTTTAGTGAAGTTTTTGGTTTCTCAAAACCATTATGTAGGAATTACTATCACGATTAAACATGCATTATAAGATTGATGATATTTGGGTGATATTGTATAGATCTGGGGATGGGATGGTGAGGTCTGGTGATAAAATGGTGATATTGTATAGATCTGGTGATGGGATGGCGAGATCTGGTGATGCAATGGTGGTATTGTATTGATCTGGTCATAGAATAGTATGACTGTATAGCTCTGGTGATAGAATGGTGATATTGTATAGATGTGGTGATTGGATGGTGATATTGCTTAGATCTCAGATATGATATTTGAACCTAACTCGAATAATTCTGCGCCCTCTAGCGGCTGATAACCTCTCGAGGGCTTGAACTCGTCACATGTTAAAAATCCTTCAGCTGCTCTCTGAAATAGGTGACCAATCAGCAAGCTTCAAATTCGTGAGTCTGCGCAATAGCACATGCCAGTTGTTTACAAACATAGAAGTTGATGATGCGATGTTTAGAATGGAGATGAAATATTTGTTAAAATTCGAAAAACTGCAAATTAATCTATCTGATTAATCTTAAATGCAAAAGACAATTTCTTGTGTTGCATATCAACGGAAAGGACAAAAAATATTATTTATAAATTAAATTCCCGTGATTCATCACTCAATCAATACTTCCGGTTGAAGGATTTCCCAGGTGTATGCATTCAGGCGTTAACGGAGCGATCGTAGTGAGTGGAATATAACGACTGAATTATTCGGGTTAATTTGAACCACCAAGCTGCAGTTGTCATCCTACCATTCTCTGTCAACACCATTTCACATTAATATTTTGTGGACATACAGTCAACAATAATGGATTGCCTCACATTAATATTTTGTGGACATACAGTCGAACAATAATGGATTGCCTCACATTTGAGAAGTAATTATTGAAGTTTAAGCTGTTGCATACTTATTTATCCACATTGAACTTTTCACATCTTCACAAGTTTGAAATTTCAACAAACAACTAAGTTTGTTCAGTGAAACATGATTCTGATGCTGTAAAATCATCTCCGTTTGAAGTAGTCCTGACGTTATTATGTCATTATTAGTTATTCTACAAATACATAGAACCCATGCAGTTATATCTAGAAATACATCACTTATGTTTTCAACAAAATAATGAAATCGTAGAACAATCTGATACAAATTATCCTCTCTTTAAAAATGAGGGTGTGGTGGAGGGGGTTTTGGTTGTTTGTGTTATTGTGTTCTTGTGTTGGCTATAATATACATGAGTGTAGCTTGAAAACTTTGGATTTTCTCTTGAGAAGGAGTATTTCATTTTTTAGTTGATTTTTTTCTTTGATATTAGAACTTGCAACACAAAATAAAATGAACAACTATGTTCAGGAAATCGGTGATCTTTTGCAACAGTCATGCTGAAATGTGTCATCAATACCTGCTTCATCTAATAACCTACTTAGACAATATTGACTAAGTCTGTTATGAAGGATGGAATATTTTATCAAACATAAATATGAAGCAACAGAAGTAATATTTAAGTGACTGAGCTTGTTTTTCACCTTATAAACTTGCTGATTCAACTATAAATTACAGTTTAATTTGAAATTTCATTGCTAAATTGGCGGAATGTTACAAGTTCAATATGCCATTCATTTCACAAAAGAGCTGGTCATCCATGGTCAAATATCCATAAAACAAAACGTTAAAGGGAACATGAATTCACAAGCAGAAGATCGATGTAGAATTAGATTTTCTACCTGTTTACCCTCGAGTTGATTCTAACTATTACCGATCGGTAGGACTGAGTACAAAATCATCTGAAAGGACAAGAGCTTCTATACACAGAACATTTATAAACATTTCTTAAAAAACACCTCCTTTAATACAAGTCTTCTTTTATTTCTTGATTTATGTGTTAAAGTCGAATTTCAAAATTCATTCAGCCAAAATCCTTTTACAATGCCTTATAGGTCCATTTGCATAACATTCTTTCCACACCTTTAGAAAATGTAAGATCCAAATCTTGTTAAATGGATATTTAATGCAAAAATGAACATTAGCCTAGAGGATCTAGCCAAAGTCCAAGCTGAATTTTCACATTTCAGTTTGATATTTTCCTCATTAATCTTTTGAAATGTTAACTTTGATGTGATATTTTAAACCCATGCTCATAAATAAAAAGAAAAGTATTAGGGACAAAAATGGATTACCTTTTGAATAATGGCACCAGGTTGGACAGGGAATCTTTGTAGGGACAGGATATCATGAATTGATGTTTCACATGATAGTGAATGTTTCTTAAAAATTTTCAAATACAGTAACACATTTGTATTTTGGTCTTTTTTTTCTCAAAAGTACTTGTGGTATTTAGAACAGAAATTCATAGCTTAATCTTTGCATAAAAATCTTCAAAGAACTGTTCCTAACAATACTAATGAGGTCAGTAATTTCATACTTATAAACAAACTTTATAAAAATTACTGCCTTCCACGAGGGGCAAGGTATATTTTGATATCCTCTAATGTATGTCAGTCTGTTCTTCCATCTGTTTACATCCATCCTTCCCCATATTTATAAAGTATTAAAACTTAGGAACTCAAGACTCAGGATGAGTATGTGAATCTCGGGATGAGTAGGTGAATTGTTCACCACAAAACTCAGGATGAGAAGGTGGATTGTCCAACACAAAACTCAGGACGAGTAGGTGGATTATCCAACACAAAACTCAGGACGAGTATGTGGATTGTCCAACACAAAACTCAGACAAGTATGTGAATTGATAATCACAAAACTCAGGATGACAATGTTAATTGCTCATCCTAAAACACAGGACGAGTAGGTGAATTGTTCACCACAAAACACGGGATGAGTATGTGAATTTTCACTACAAAACTCAGGACGAATATGTGAGTTGTGTGTTCTTCATCACAAAACTCAGGATGAGTATGTTAATTGCTCATCCTAAAACACAGGACGAGCAGGTGAATTGTTCACCACAAAACTCGGGACGAGTATGTGAATTTTCACCACAAAACTCAGGACGAGTATGTGAGTTGTTCACCACAAAACTCAGGATGAGTATGTGAATTGTTCACTGCAAAATTCAGGACAAGTATTTGAATTGTTCACCACAAAATTGAGGATGAGTTCGATTCCAAGTGGTTTTGAAGTTGTGATCCTTGAAACTTTGAAGTCCAATCAGTAACATGTGAAGGAAATTGTACAGAGGCTCCTTGACTTTGGATTTTATATTGCAGGTTTTTCAACTTCTAATCTTAATGTCTTTCCCTATAGATCTAAAGAAATTTTCTAAAATTTTTACTAGTCCTTTAGTCTCGTTCATCTCACCATTGGCTAATGGCGCTGACTGATATTGAAAGAAGGCATAATTCACTGCCTAGATATGTTGCAGAAAATTAAATTTTGTTTTATTTTGTGTATTGCAGTATTTTGTTTTATTACATGTAAGATATTAGATTAAACTGAAGAAAATTTATATCATATTTTGATCCTATAGATAAACAGGCATTTGAAAACAGACATAATATCTTTTCTTATTGGTGTAATAAAACATTTGATAAAGCAAAAACCTCTGTTTCATGGACTGCATCTTATGACCTTGACCTTACCAGTAATGCTGTTGTCATAGGGGTATATGTTCTACTGTGTAACTTAATGGGGTATTTGATAGCTGTTTTATGAGTGTTAATATAGCCGAGTTATTGTATTCATGGTGAGAATAGAAGCTATAAAACCAAACCAGACCACACTAGTGATACTATAGACTTAATACAACTTACTCTTAGGAAAGACGTCATAAAAACATAACTTTAACATTTTATGGATATTGTTTTAGAAATATTTTGGCTGTGATACGAGATGTCGGCACTTAAAGTGCTATATCTGTGTAATACCTACATCAGGTTTTGTGGTTGAATGTAGATCACTAAAAAGGGGGAGGAATTGACATGGGTGTGATCAGAGATGTAACTGTTAGGATAATATTTAAAATGTACAGGTTAATTTTTTTTCTTCAAACACATGAGAAAGAAGATATTGTAAATGATAGGCACAATATACACCCAATACTACCAGCAGAAAAAAACATGGTACAAGTACATACTCACGTAGTCAAACTGGTATTATAACAAACAATCAACCAAACGGATTTCATATCTTGAGGGAAGATTCTATGACAGTGAAGCACTGCCTGGAAATGACTTACTAATCAGTCTTTCTATGTAGCGTTATTATTTGTATTATTACCTCGGCATTAAGATGCAGAAAGTCTACAGTTTTTTACTTTGTTTGTCCATTAATCCATCTGTCTGTCTTCTGTGTTTTTGTTTGTATGATATTTGGTCTGAAACTTGGAAATTACAAGTTGTAATGTGATATGAAGGATTACTGGTGCTTTGGTTTACAGCTTTAAACCAAATTTTCCTCAAATTTTAAAGCTTATGTCAGTGGAAAATGGTGAGAAATAAAGTCACTGCGATTTTATGAGGAGCTGTATTGGTTAAGCGATTTGTAAGTTTATGGGATGACATATTTCCTGAATATCAGAACCCAATGTCGTCAAAGATTTCTCAGCTAGTATTTATGGGAATTTGATATTTAGTCTCGACCTTAAAATGATGAAATGTAGCTGTAAGTGATTTTCAGGTCCATCTGGTTACTGCTTCCTGTTAGGCAATACCAAAAAAAGTATGTTTTTTGTGGCACATAACTTCCTGTCTTGTTTAATAAAATGAAAAAATATTCCAATTACATATTCTATTTTTCTAATCCATGCAAGTTGTTTTGTTGCTTTTAGACCAGGATACAGTTATAGGAGTATGCACACATTCAAGTTTTTGTTTGTCATGGAGTTGTCTCTCTTGTTTTAGGTTTTCAGATCTCCTGATCTTTCTCTCTGTTTTTTAGCTCACATGGCCTAAAAGGCCATGTGAGCTTTTGCCATCACTGTGTCTGTTGTGTGTCTGTCTGTCTGTCTGTCAACAGTTTCAAAAATCTTCTCCTCTGAAACCACTGGGCCAAATGTAACCAAACTTGGCCTGATACATCAACAGAGTATGGCTTCTCAAAATTGTGTTTGATTAGGCGGTTGGTCAAACAACTTGGCCGTTGTTGCTAAAAATAGAACATAGGGGTAAGTTGCAGTTTTTGGCCAATACCTCGAAAACAGTTACAGATATCAAAAATCTGACGGAGGGTTTGAAATGATCAGCATGATGAGATCTACGTATCAAGTTGTAAAGAAAATCAGACAACCCATCTCAAGAGTTATAGCCCCTTTTTCTGTAAAATTTTCAAAAGTTGTGCATTTTTCATTTTATATTTCAAGAAGTGTAACAGATAGAGGTCAAGTGTAAATTGCAGAAATGTTCAGCATATCAAGATCTGCCCACCCTGAAATTTTGAAGAAAATCCAAAAACCTTTGTAGGAATTACTGCCCTACAATAACTCCTGGTTCTGACACTCCATTGTTACTCTCTTTTTATCACAAATATTGTTTAGAATTCTATGGGATATTTTTACTTTTTGAAGGTCATCATTAGTGACAACTAAGATGTACATGGAGTTGTCTTTCTTTGTAATTTAGGTCAGCTTCCTGTTTTTAACTATAATGACTTTATAAAACAGATAAATTAACAAGAATGACTTCTCTGACATATACAAATGTTTTACACCTGACAATGTCAAAAATGTTTTTGAAAAAAAAAAGACATCAACATAGCACATTTGCTTAATATATTTATATAAGAGACATAGTTTTAGCCATTTTTTGTGCTTGGCACTATTAGCCCATTAGAAATATTTAACAGATGCTGTATGATACAATTATTATGGTAGAAACAAATCTTTCTTCTTTACTTTCTCATTTACAGGGTGCATATATCTCCAACATTTATCTATCTCTTACAGCAAATAGCTATTTATATTATCTAAATGTGAATTTGTAAAGAGTTTTTCAAGTGAGAGAAATCATTAAAGTGGTACAATTTTTTCTGCCCTAAGAGTCATATGATATTACTAAAGCTTGTAGTAGCTAAATGCAAAATTGTTTTCTTTTGAAAATGATAAAAGTAATGATGTTTTTTGTAAATAATTACTGATGTTATCCAATGACTGTTCAGTCCTACCGTCTGTACCAAGGAAAGTTGGAGTTGAGGAAGGACATAAACACTAAAATGTCATCGATTTGAACTGTAACAACTATTGTGTATTGTGTTTTAGTGGGAGGCAGTACTTCAGGGGAAAATAAAGGTTTTACTATAGATACTTTGTCTGTGAAAAAAAGAAAGAAAAATTGCAAGTGAAAAATATTTAGTATATTTGTAAGCTGGTGCAAATGGTTTTGGGGGATTTGACTATTAGAACACTGTTAGTGCCCAAGAAAAAATTTTGATAATATTTATACAGGACATGTAATACTTCAAGGGCATTTGAAGAAGAGTCCTGGTCCAGTATTTATGTAGAAGTTATGCCCCTTTTTTGCTCTTGCCAAAAAAAAAATTCTACAATAGCTTTAACTTAATGATACTTTAAGGGCCTTCTGAGATGAATACTTGTCAAATTTATACCCCTATGATTTTGTGGACATTTGCTTTAGATTTGTTGTAATTATTGAGGGAAAGGAAATTTTTTAATGAAAATTAATGAGATTCTAATCTTCGTTTTATGGGGGGGGGGGAGTAATTAAAGGATATAAGCTTTTATTTTGAAACTTTAATTCTAGAATTGAATTGAGAACTTGTCAATACTGTTATTGTTATGTCCAGCTGTGTTAGGCCACTGGGTCATGAAGTTTTACCCTTGTCCATATGTATGTCGGTAAGTTGATATTTGTTCTGATTTGAGCGGAGGCATTTGTGTCCCATGGACATATTTTTTTTTATTATAGTATAAAGATTTCTTTGTTATCTGTTTTAAGGTTTCTAATGTACTGGTATCTATTTAAGGTTTCTATTTTCACACTAATGTACTGGTATCTATTTAAGGTTTCTATTTTCACACTAATGTACTGGTATCTATTTAAGGTTTCTATTTTCACACTATTGTACTGGTTTCCTGTTTATTGAAATCTATATATGTAACATCAAGGATATCCTTAATTTTAGTCCCTTCATAATCAGTTGGAATAAATTTTATTACAAATATCGTATGTTTGTCTCTTTGCCTTCCTTTTATACAAAAATATCATTTCTATCAATCTTAAAGTTAAAACCAATTATGTGGCATAGTTTAAACATTTATCTATTTGCCTAAGATTTTTATCAAAAAATATGCTGACTTCACTGTTGCATCCCATAGTTGATCTTAAGATGTCCAGAAATAAAAATAAGTGAAGACACAAACACTACCAAGTTGTGGACTAGCCAGTAAAAACAATTTACCGAGCTTGCGCCAAAATGCTTTTTTCTCAAAGACACCATCAACCTATAATTAGTCCTCTTTAATAACTCTAGAGGAAAAAGCAAGTTTTCCAAATGATTTGAATGGGGGAAAAAATGATGGTAGATAGGATTTATTATGTACAAACTATTTTTTTTATTGTTTCAGATCTCTTGCCCGTCTTCTTAGAAGAACCAGAATCCGCTGTGATATCCCATCATACTTCAGTGACATTACCGTGTAAAGTGCTGCCATCTAGTGCTGTTGTACGGTGGAAATTTAATGGTGATTTTGTGGAAGAAGGGGGTTTAAGGGGATTTAGTTATCAAGGAACAAATTTACATATAGCAAGTTTTAAACATAAATGGAAACCAGAAAGTAATGACGGAATTTATCAGTGTATAGCAGATACGTCATTTGGATCAGTAGCGAGTCGTCCAGCAAGACTTTCTAAAACAGGTATGGTAATGTTATAGTTTATCATTGAACACAAGCCTTAATATTGAATTGTATTTTGGATATGATGTTTATGACACTTTCATATGATCTTATTAGGTGAGAAATTCACTCACTTGATAAACATTGATTTTATTGGTATTCATCATCTTGCAGTCACTATACAACATCCAACAACCAATACAAACATCACTACCATCTTGGAACATACACTTATTAAAGCAACTTGTACCACTCTATGCTCATTTCTTACATTTACTACTCAAATGCAGAACAATATTTATTTACTTTACTCAGAAATTGGTGGTAAGATCAAAAAGGTCTTTACAAAAAAAATGGCATTGTTATTGAGAAAATGTCCAATTAGATCTTTCATCCACTTACGCAGAAGCAAGGAGTCCTGTGATAATATGCTTATACATACTCTAATAAAAACTTTATATGTTTATTTGTATTGAAAGTTGTAATCATTTTGGACATAATAAATTTTCATAGAGATATATCAATATTTCCTGTGGCCATAAATCTTTTAATAGAGTTTAAAACATAAATATGTGATCTGAACCAGCTGTATAAAATTAAATTTCATTTTCACACATTAATTTCCTTTTTTTTTGTGGGTTTTCTGTGCATCATTTATTTTCATATTATATTTTTCATTGAAATCTGCACTTCATTGACAATTGAAGATTATATAAGCAATTTGAAGTAATAGGATTTGGATCTTATTTAAATGAATTACAGAATTTTCAATGTTTTATACTGTTTTTGCCATAAATTTGATGGCATGAATAGAACCTAATAGAAAGAAAATGTAGTTTATTGTATATGTGAAGTAGGGAACACAAATAATGGTTTTTATTCTTTATATAGTCCAAATATAATATCTTGGCAAAGAAAAAAGGCTAAAACAGAGTAACAAAACATAAGATTTTATGGAAACTAAAATGATTAATATAAAGTTAAATAAACAACATGTATAACTGAACATCAGAAAGATACTGTGGTAAGAATGGTTTTATTGGAAACAATGACCAAATCTCGGAGAGAGTAACAAATCTGGATGCATGAAACTTTTTAATCAAGGAATATTAAAACATTAAAATAAATATTTTACTGTAAATACATTATAATAAAAAATATAATTTCAGTATTAAGAAGATTCCAGAACCGGGAAGACTTGCATCTGAATGGAACACTTGGCCAAAGCATTGTGTTGCCATGCCAACCCCCAGAAAGCAGTCCAGAAGCAAATATTCTTTTTCAGTTAAATGGAACAATTATTTCAACCTCATCAGGTAAGTTATCTGACAAGGTAAACAGACAGACAGACTGTTATCTTACTTTATACTCCCTAATAATCAATGTTGTATTTGATAATAAGACTTCTGTCCTATATTACTATTTTCTATCTGGTTTTTACTTTATAATTACTTTCAATTTTGCCAAATTCCACTCTATTGTGTACTACTAAAAATCAGGTCTGATTCCTATAGTCAATAATCAGCATTGTATTTCCTTGTCCATATATCTATTAGGAATTTCTGAGTTACCGATCTTGTCTATTATAATAGTAAGAATTTCATGTTAGTTCTCGGAGATTGTCGATGACAGGTTGTCCTGAACGAGGAACTATCTCTTGTCTGTCCTAAAATTTGATAAATAAATACATCGGCAAAAGCAAAAGTCAAAGGTAGAAGGTGGAAATTCAAAATTTAAATCATGACAACTCAGATGTAACCCAAATGGGAGACAATATGACAAAGACAAAATAAATTAACAAAAATTAACAAGATCACCACAAATCCAAATCACTAGCCCTAAAAAAACAAGTCTCAATATGTTTTGTCTGGTGTAAGTTCTTGTTAATGATATTTCTAAAATTTCAGATATGTAAAGTCAAAAGGTCATTGAACTGTGAACAATAATAGATAAACAACAGAATAGTATTTTATCCCAATGGAACCTCTTGTGTTTTTTCAAAACATTTGTTAATGATAAATAAGAAAAATGAGGTTTTTTTTACTACATATTGTTTTTAGATCTGGAATAGTAGTTCTATTTTATCATTAACACTTCCAGTAAGATTTTCTTTTGTTTGAAAATTATAAATGAGGTATGCAAGTCCCAAGCATAATAAATGTCCATAATGCATTATAAAAGGATGTTAGAGTGATTACAAATGCCTTCTTTCAAAAATGTTCAGGTGACTTTGACAGTTATTAATGATGCTCATTTTTTTGGCGTGTTTGCTCCCGTGTTTCAGATAGAACATCAGAATGATATCGGTTGGTAGGATAGATTACTTCAAAGTGCCAAGTGGAAAGCCTCGTCTAATATATCTTAATTTTAATAATCTTCTCTTGGTTCTGTATACAGAAAATGTTACAAAATTCTTTTCTAACTTTGCAGGTGCTCTAATAACTGAGGAGGTTCAATATGGGAAAAACATTTCAATAGATGCTTAGAAATTATCTTTTTATTTCTCTGTGCCAATTATATATTCCAATTATTTCACAACATTACAAAGCAACACTGATATTTATATTCTGTGATTTTCTGGTACTATTTTTGAAATTTTTGAGATTTTCCCCATAATGAGTTCTGCCCCCTGATGTTTAAAATGTATCAGGTTTCCATGGCAGTGATTTTTTAACAGCTGCAGTTTTACAACAAACATATATTAATCATTTTGATATATTTTGGTACAATCAGTGCTGAAGAAATGAGGGTATTGAGGGAGGGGATATATTTTCTATTTTGACCAATTAGTGCTGAAGAAGAGAGGGTATTGAGGGAGAAATTTCAATGTAACTAAGAAGGGTATTGTATAAACCCAAAGCAAATCATATAATATGCACACAACATATACAAATCTAAGTTGGATAAACTTTATCTATATTGTCAAGATTGGTGTTTGAATATAAATATGTTTGAATATCTAAATCTACCCCTGAATCAACGAATTTGCCCCTTATGTAAAGATGGGGTAGAAGATGAGTTTCATTTAACCATTAAATGTCCATCTTTATCAAAATCAAGGGAAGAACTATTTAAAAAATTAACTATGTCATTCCTGCTTTTGCCAGTATGGATCCATATGAAAAATTTAACTTTATTTTTACAGTATCCGATCTAGATTTGTGTAAAATATGTATAACTGGTGTTTATAACATGTATAAATTGAACATGGAGCTGAAGATATAGTTAAGCAGTATATATTTTTTTATAGAATTATTATTGATATAGTTATTGTTTATATTGAACATCTCCTCTGCAGTTTAGGACAATGTTAGAATATACTAGTATGTGTTCTTATGATTTTTTTGTGTTGTCATGTCATTTGTACCTGGTTATAATCCTTGTAATTTGGATTCATGCCAATAAAGTATTTGATTTGATTTGATTTATAAATACTTGAAAGACTAAAGTTTTGATTTTCAACAAAGCTGGCAGACACTTAAAACAACCCTTCACAGTCAATAACTCTGAAATAGAAACAACGGCAGTAGAATACCGAAGGAACAAAGGGGAGATATTCACAAAAATCGAAGTCCAAAGACAGGGCAAAAACGAGAACACAGAAAACAATGACGTTAGACACAAAAACAATGACGCCAGACAGACGAATAAGCACAGAACCAGAAACCACAACATTCAGAACAAAGGCACTCACAGTGTGAACTCCAGTGAAACTGAGAGTGACATCAGGTGCTCCAGAAGGGTAAGCATGTCCTGCTCTGTTAACAGCACCCGTCACACTGTGAGTGATTCAATCCGGGAAAATGTCAAAGTCGGTAGTCAAATCCGGGAAGACGTGAATCTAGCTGAAAATGTCCACTATAGAATGTGTAGTTTCTTTTAAATATTTGGGCTTGAAATTTACAAGTTCTGGATCTTTCTCGTTGGCTCAGAATGAATTGTATCAAAAAGCCTTAAAAGCTTACTTTAAATTTTGCTCTGATTTTCTCTCTTTTAATCCAAATATAAAAGTCTCAATTCATGTTTTTGACCATACTATTAAACCAATCCTTCTTTATGGTGCAGAAATATGGGGATACTTTAATCCATTTACAGCTAAATTTAGAGGAGATGCATGCGCAATTGATAAAATTTATAATCATTTATTCTGTGACAAACTGCATATAAAATTTTGCAAGTTTATTTTAGGAGTACATAAAAAAACATCAAATTTTGGTGTTTTGTCTGAACTTGGAAGATTTACTCTTCATTTTGATATTATAAAAGCTATGGCAAAATATTGGCACCGTCTAGAAAATTTGGACTCCTCATTTCCTCTATTACAGCATGCTTATATTAATTCTAAAACTCTATTTGAAAAGAAAATCCCCTCATGGTATGGTTCTATCCAATTTCTGCTTAAATCCATAAATAAGGTTAATGATCTAAAATCAACAAGTAGTAATAAGTTTAAAACTACTAGTAATAGATATATACGAGAGCACTTCATAACCTTATGGAATACACAAAAGGTCCTTAGCTCTAAAGGAAAATTAGATACTTACTGTTCTTTGAAATCAAATTTTGGGCTTGAAAAATATTTAATTAATATGACTAATTTTGAGTCAAGGAGAAATATTACT
>MJUU01058828.1:0-60323 GCA_002080025.1 Modiolus philippinarum | reverse complement strand
ATTATTGCACTGACCTCAGAAATGCCAATACTGTAAGTAGTCCAGAGTGACTTGACTATGCCCTCAAATTAATTATTGCACTGACCTCAGAAAGTAGTGCAGAGTGATTTGACTATGCCCTCAAATTAATTATTGCACTGACCTCAGAAATGCCAATACTGTAAGTAGTCCAGAGTGACTTGACTATGCCCTCAAATTAATTATTGCACTGACCTCAGAAATACCAATACCATAATTAGTCCAGAGTGATTGACTATGCCCTCAAATTAATTATTGCACTGACCTCAGAAATGCCAATACCATAAGTAGTCCAGAGTGACTTGACTATGCCCTCAAATTAATTATTGCACTGACCTCAGAAATGCCAATACTGTAAGTAGTCCAGAGTGACTTGACTATGCCCTCAAATTAATTATTGCACTGAATTTAGAAATGCCAATACTGTAAGTAGTCCAGAGTGACTTGACTATGGCCTCAAATTAATTATTGCGCTGACCTCAGAATTAAGAATTAATAGCCAGTATGACAGGACCTTGATGTTCAAATATCTTATCTAAAGTCCAAAACAATTAAATAACTACATTTGCTTTACTATGTACGTCTATATTTAGAAGAAATTAACATGCTGTTATAACACAGAAAAATGTTGCCAATTTTATGGAGAGTTTGTCTGTATAGAGGACTTCAAACACAATATAAACGAGTTTAGAAGAAAAATGTACATTTATCATGTGTTTTTCATCTTGGTATAATTACTAACTGTTAGCAGAATGGTCATTAAGTTAATGTGGAACATATTATTGTATTGTAATGATTTTTTAACAACTATACCATTAAAACAGATGTGCACCAACAAACAGCTATCAATGTTGAGTGTTTACTGAACGTTACAAACCTAAATAATAAGATTTGATATTAATAACATTAAATATACAGTTTACTAATTGATACACATTTATGTCTGTTTCCCTTGTTTTTTGTAAATAGTCCATTAATATGATATTGAAATTAAGAGACGAACTGACAGCATTACTTGGTCTAATAATTAGAAAATATTTTCTATGTAAAGTATTTATATTTATGGTTATTTAATTGGAGTTATATTTGTTAATGGTTGAGAATAACTTCCTACTCTATCATCATGTATGGTAGTCAGAACTTCCACAGGTCTCATTTAAGGTAAAAAGCAGTGGGACTCCCTTCTGGGAGTCAGAGCTAGTACATTTGGACAGGACATGTTTGTATCGTAAGAATTTTCTATGCCTTGCATTGTATCTATATGCAAGTTGAAAAATACATAAATCCCTGTGTATGCAAAGAGTATATATATATGGACTTTATAGGAACAATATATATTTAGATTGTTTTCATGGCGTAGCTTTATGTTTCATCAGGTTACACCAAAAATTCCACACAAAATTCATTTTTCCATCAAAATATGCATTCAGTTACAAAACTTGAGTCAGAGTTTAAATTTCTATAATAAAATACATTTAATTATTTACTAATTAACAGGTATACTAATGAAATAGAAGGAACTAACTCTTAGCTAGTTACTCTTTAAAAGTACAATATAAACTTTCCTTTTCAGGCTACAAAATAGGAAGTGTCAACGTTTACAGACCAAGGAAAGTGGAGGCTCACGAGGGAGAGGATGTGACGATTGAATGTGTTGCTATAGGTCTACCTCAACCAGTTGTATCATGGGGGAAGTATGGTGGCAAGTTACCAAGAAAACGAGCAGAAATAGTGCAGGGTAAATAGTTACAGGGATATTTAATGATTTTGATCATGTTCAATATGGTACAATATTTTAAAATTGTGGATAGTGTTAGTAAAACTTTAAAGAATTGCCATAGATTATTAAATTAATAAATACCAAAAGTTTCTGGAAATGGCCATATGGACAATTTATTTTTCTTCAGTGCAGATCAATTCAAAAACATTGGGAGTCCATACACCTAAGATGTTTGAAAGCTGACAGAGAACAAATAACATCTAAATGAGAAGCGAAAATTAACTGAGGATAAAGCGTTATAAAAATTTAGAAATAAAATGATTCATTTCAGGGAAAAAATATTAAAAAAATATGAACAAGTTCACAGACATTGTTCGTTATTTAGTTTTAGAGTTGCTCCCCTTGCACTACTTTTGTCTTTCATTGCAGGAAATTTAATCATCAGAAATGTGACTCAGGAAGACGCAGGGACCTACCTCTGTAATGTGACCGGTGGAGACGGTGAACGTACCATAAAACATGTATCACTGGAACTCATTGGTAAATACATATAGATATTTCTGTGAATTTGGAGGTGTAATTTGAATAATTTTATAGAAGAGGTCTTTTGACTTGAAAAAGTTTACAGTGATTTTTTTCATATAAATGAAGTATTTTAATAAATGATACCTTCACTAAGTTGATTTAAATATGATAGAAATTATTAGTTCTTTGCAGCTAAATACTTTGGTGTTATTTTGTAGAACCTCCAGTGGTAACGGCACTAAACACATCAGTAAAACTTAACCGCGGAGAATCGATAAAACTAAGATGTCAGGTTAAAGGTTCACCGAAACCACAAGTTATATGGTACCACAATGCAGTCCCAGTTTCAGATATTTTAAATGTTAACGGAAATAAATTAACAACAATCAGCTTAAATCATGTGATCCGAGATGATGCTGGACTTTATCAGTGTATGTCCAGTAATGATATTGGTGTAGATTATGCCACCATCAGAGTAGAGGTCAAAGGTAAGTTCAAAATATTGTCTGTAAGTCAGTTGTACCTGGATGTGTACATTCTAGATTTAGGGGTAGTATATTGGTCAAAATTACCATGTACAGGTGACTTATGTAAATTTCCAACCTGTCCAGAATTTCAAGTGTCCATAGAATTTTCTCGGCTAATCAAATCCATGAAACTTGGGATCACCATCAAAGTTTTTCACAGTGTTCTAAGAGTGAGTTATTTTCAGTATTAAAACCTACTTATATTTTAGATATTAGATGTTTATATATTTTATGACAAATCAGAGATCTATATTCTATTATCATACTTTAATAATTTCCTCAACTAATATTTCAACACAATTGAGGAAAAACTCTTTGAAAACCCAGCAGTCACTTTTACATAAAAAAAAGTACAACATGGAATTATATGTATGTGTCAAAACTGCTTCCTAATTGCATTTTCCTCTGATTTTTAGGGCTGTTCCAGAAATAATTGTGTGCGATGGGATGAGGAGGTCTTTTAATTAAAATTTGATGGGTTGTGGGGTATATTGTAGACTTGCACTGAAGAAACAATTAGACAAAGGAATTAAAATTTGATGCATGGTTGGTCCTCTCAAAAAGTGCCTTCTGACCCTTCTCACAATTATTCCTGGAACAGCCAATAGCAGATTTCCACTATTGATAGTCCATATTTGTCCATTACGACTCTTTTATTACATAGCGATTTTTGGCTTCTTGTTGACTACTTCCTTGAAGTTTGTGTGGTCAACAAAGGCATCCCTGAATATGTGAATAGTTCAGTTAATCATATACATCACTTGTCCATTTATAAAAATGACATTCATATTTTTTGTAGAAACTGGTGTTCCTCCTAGAGTGATAAAAAAAGATAAGGGTAAACAAAGACGTGGAAGAAAGAAGAATAGGAAAGAGAGGAAAAGAGGAAGAAATAGGAAACCAGTTAAACCAGTCAATGATCCGGATTGTAGGTTTTACACAATTATATCAGGCATTGTAAAATAGAACCAAAACAAGGGCAAGAAAAAAGAAAAACAGAAATCCCCTCCTCATATATCTAAAATAAACTTAATATTAGTACTGTAAATGTCAGTTTTCACCACTTTATATCTCTTCAATGCAAATAAAATCAAAACATTTGGAATTCCAAAATAAGTATATATGAATGAGCTGGGAACATACAAACAAAAATACCTATAAAAAAAGTGAAGGAAAGAGCTTTACATGAAGGAGATCCTCCCATTTTACAGAATTTACAGAATAAACATACATGTTTTAACTATTCAATAAATTTGTTTTCAAGCGGACGCTGAATGGCAGATTCACAAAAATGGTCTAGATTCAAATTGAGTGCATATATAGAGTGATTTGTTTTACGTTTTTGGTCTGCTATTTTTGTAAACTTAAGAAAAGTATGTAATATCAGTTCATTGTTGCTTCAATTATAATATCTGTTATTAAACTGATAAATGAGAATTTTATATATAAAAAAAAATATGCAATGAATTTGATACTTTCCTCGCTACATTTTTATATTTAAATTTTTAGTGAAAGTAAAAATGGTGCCACCATCTGCACCAGATGTAAGCCAACTATCTGACACCTCGGTAAAGTTAAACTGGACTGTACAACCAAACGATGGACTAAAAATTGTCTTCTTCCGTGTTCAGTATCGGCTGGTGAAACCAAAGAAAGAAAAATGGCAAACAGACGATACAGAAATTCAGGGTGATCGCAGACAGTTTGAAGTGAAGAATCTGGTAGCAGGTAGGTCTACTGGTACATGTCTGACTAGGGACCAAATGATATCAAAACAGAAATAAAATATTCAATATGATATGTAAAATAAAGGTATGGTGAAGCATAGGGTACATTTCTGTATATACAGCATCCTGCATTTTTATAACATTTGGATACAGCTTGACCAAGTTAACTGAATGTTGTCAGTTGAATACAGAAGTAGGATGTCCTGAATACTCCATGGATATGGTACAGCCAGGAAGGACAAAATACCTCTCATAAGCCCCAGTGATGAAGCAGAGGGATGTGGTTTTACTCCTGATCTTTTGTTTGTCAGTCCATGATGATATGAATGTTTGATGTACAATATGCCTTTCTCTTTTTAATATCATAGTTAATTATATATTTAATCTATTCCTTGATAAGTAGATGGAAAAATTATGACTACTAATCAATATAACATTCATTATTATAAACAATTGAATTGGCAAATTGTCCCTTAATTTCTGTACAATCTGTAGACGATAATGTATCTCCTTTGTATGATAAACTTTTATGAAAAATGATAATTTAAATTCTACTTGGAAATGTAATTTCATCTCATACTCTTCTGTTGCAGAGGGAACATTCAAATTTCGTATAGCAGCTGTGTACCAAAATAATGACAACAAAATGGGACCAAATTCGGAGAAGTTCACACTGCATTTACCAACATACCAAGAGCCTCAGGCTCCAGAGAAAACTCCTGTTATTGTAGAAGTCAAACCTGTGGTATATAGAAAGAATTATGCTCTAAATATCCGTTGGAATGTAAGTAGTCTTGATTAGTTAATGTCGACTGTAAACTTGTTAGGTCACAGTGAAAATATTGTTAGTGTTCACTTGCTGATTCATGGATCAGTGGTTTTTTTATGCTATTTGTTTGCTGTAAAATGTACAAAAATGAAACATTAAATTTACAGATAAGTATCATATATACACCTGTACTAAAAAAAAAATCAGTATTTGAAAGGATGAACATTTAGCTTTATACTTATCACATTTTCTGTCACTTACACAAGGATTTAGTAGCACAAAAAAAGTAATGCCTTTTAATGTCTCTTTTGACCCAGATCTCAAAGAACACACAAGAAATTAAAAATGACTGACTGAAAGTGACAACTAATATTTAAAAAAAAAAGTTTGAATATTCATTTTGATACCTGCAGAAATTTCTTCATTTAAAATTATTCACTAATCATGTCTTGTTTCAGTATAACCCAGTAAAGTATTCACCAATCGAAGGATTCTTCCTATTCTACAAACCGTTCAGCTCGACAGATGACTATAAGAAAGAAATGTTGATGGAACCATCTATCCGTACATTTCTGTTGACTGATTTACTTCCTGGGACAGAGTATTCCATCAAGATGAAATGTTTTAATTCAGCGGGGATAAGTGAATTTAGTAATATTGTTGTCAAGAAAACAGAAGGCACAGGTTTGTTGTCATAGTAACCTTGTAGTAATGTTTAAAATTAAGTAGTGCCAGTAAAATTGAATACATATTTAAGTATGATCTCTGAGGGAGAAAGGAAATGGGAAAAAAAATTTCGTAGCCAAGGAAACAGTAACATATAAAGTTGAAAAGTTAACAGCAGACCAAACGAATCTGATTACATTACTAATGTCAGGAGTTCTGAAATCTTAAATATAATATATACACAATGGCCTATTACACTTTGATTAATTGATGATATAACTGATTAATGTAACAAAATTTTCCATATTAACGTATTACTCTGAAACTGTTTTTAATAAAAACCGGAGAATTTCAAGTAGTTTTTTTTACCTATTCGTAAAATTATAGGAAATGATTTAATTTTGAACATCAAAGGAAGATACTTCACAAAATAATGACATCTGGACATTAACCATACATCTTGTGTTTTAATAACATCAAATAGATATTATTTTATTGTTTCATCATGTCAATTATAATAATATGCAGAAATTAATCAACATGCACTTGTTGTACATGTAGACATGTAGTATCTTATTCAATTCTGAAACTTAACAAAAATGTTCCGTTACTAAATAGCTCTGTAAATTGCTCAATAAACATGTGTGTAGGTCTGTAATACATTCTCTAATTTCTCTCAGAATTCCTCATTTTATACTGCTTCCATTAAATAAAAAGAAAATTGGATGTCTCTTAGTATTAGATACTTTGGAAAATACACATTTTAACAAGCACTTAGGTTTATTATCTCTCCCTTTTGAATACATGAATGGTACCTTTTCTTGTGTTTTTTCAATGGAATTAATTAAAAATTAAATAAAATGAGAGAACACATTAAAACCACCAAGTCAATTCTTCTACCACAAGTCAATTCTTCTACCACAAGTCAATTCTTCCACCACAAGTCAATTCTCCCGCCACAAGTCAATTCTCCCGCCACAAGTCAATTCTTCCACCACAAGTCAATTCTCCCACCACAAGTCAATTCTTCTACCACAAGTCAATTCTTCCACCACAAGTCAATTCTCCCGCCACAAGTCAATCCTTCCACCACAAGTCAATTCTCCCACCACAAGTTAATTCTTCCACCACAAGTCGATTCTCCCACCACAACTCCCACAGAAAATCTATAAGAAAATTCACATCAACAAAATTATGGGGTCAGTTTCACCAAAAAGTCCTACAACAAATTTAAGTTTAAAGTTTACATGATTTGTTAAATCTTTGTGAAAGTAGCTGATTTATAAGTTAATGCTACAGTAATTATATAAATATCTTAATGTGAACAAACGGTTCTTTTTTATTTACAGGACCACCACCCAAGTTTCCCTTTATTCCGTCAACAGTAAAACCACAACAGCCCCAGGAAGAAGTAGCTAAGTCGGATACCCAAGCTAACAGTGAAATGTTGTATATGATTCTGGGTATAGTCCTCGGTGTAATGATGCTTTTACTTATCGTCTTTATGTTCATGTGTTGGTGGAAACAGCGTCAACAGAGGAGGATGATGGGTAAATATTATATTCATCTTTTCTTTCAGTCATTTTAGAACATATTCTTTACCTGATAACGCTTCATATAATATTGCTTAGTAGACATCAATAATCATCAGTAATTTCAGCCATTTTGAGTGAAAGTGGATATAAAGTAGCAGTATTCTTTGGTAGTTCTCTTTCACTGACACAGATTAACAATGAAGGGATGTGGAGTAAATGCAAATGTAACAAACTGGCAAAACCAAGCAATGGAACAATGCTTTTATTGTTGTACTTCATCTTGAAGTCACCATGAAAATTATATATGGTAAACCAAAAGTATGTTAATTGTCTCACAAACAATCATTAACATCCCGGTTTGTTTACAACAACAACAACAAAAATTTATACAAAGTAGAATGCTGAATGTGCAATCACAAAAAAAAGTAAATTCTATGATGCAGTAAAACTATCCTTGTAAAGACTTGTTTGCCTGCTATCTATAAATCTTGTTGTACAAATAACTTTTATGTACTATGATATTTAAAATACAAAATTTCTTTTGAACAGATGCAATGAATGATGCTGTTTTAAGAAATAAATTTCAAGATTCCTCACAGAGGATTTACGCAGACAGTTTACGTAAGAAATATGTGAATGGTGGTTATACAGCTGTGCCCACGGCACCAGTACAGAATGGACAGGTTCAAAATACATATACTAAAATGAATGTTAATGTGAACCCCTTATCTGAAATGGACATGTATCCATTAAGTAATGGACACACGGGACAACAATATCATCAGGTTAGTGGCAAGGGAGATAATAACAGTAGAATAAAACTTGACTAAAACATTATAACTACATAATCAGATACAGTAAGGCTGTTAGTGTCAATATCTACCATGGTTTATGTCCAATAGGTGATTTTTTTTCAAATAATTGTAAACCATCTTTCATTCATGAGCAATTTATTTACATTCAATTTACAAAATAGAAAATATTGCAAAATTGAATTGTTAAGGCAGGTTCTCTGCCTTCTAGCTGTTAGGTAAAGCCATCTTGAAAAAGTCTGTTTCAACCAGACTCTTACATTAAGGAGACTACTTTGTATGAAAAGAATCCGAATGATCCAGACTATCGTTAAAAACGGGTACGGCATACCAGTTATTCATATGAAGGCACAAAAAATAATCCATTCATATGGCGATACAATGTCCATTTCATGATCAATTACATCGTTTTATGTGTTTATTGTATTTATTTAATATCTTTTAAAAGATACAATGTTTTTTGAATCTCTGAGGACTTAAATTGATATTCGAAATTCACGATTCGGTTCATTCATAAAAATTTCCTGCGGCGCGCTATGATTTTACAAGTTTTTATGAATGGATACATAGTAACTTCTACTTGTGCTGTTGTAACTCGTAAAAATGTATTTATTTCTCAATATATATGACTTGAAACTTTTAATGGTTACACTGACGTACTCAACATAAAAAAGGATCAATCAAACTGTAGCTTCATTTTCTTGTTTTTTTTTTTTTGTCCCTACAGGTGGCGTGTTGTTTTGTTTTATTAATGGCCAACTTAATTCCGCCTGCATGACATACGCCGTATTAAATAAGGGTCAAATAAGTTTCAAAATAATCCGAAATTACAACAAATGTTCTTTATAAAATACTTCAAATACATTTAAAATTTTAGAATAATTCAACTATGTCAACAATGAAGCACGGAAGGTTTAAACTTGATCTCCACCGGCATTCCTAATAACAAGCGTAATCAAGTACTGGATCACATGGAACCATCATGAAGGTCCCAAACTGGCACTGATTTGTTACAACAGGAGGAAGCGCTTGCTTGCTGAATTTTCATTATTTGCAGTGATTCCTTCTTTTGTAGTAATTCATTTTTCACGTTGTGTTGAAACAGAGATGAAATTTGTTAGTATAGTGCGCGAAGAACACGTTCACAAGCAAGACGTTGTCATCTGTCATATCGACATATCGTAATCAGGTATAAGAAAACACTCCATGCTAGATCACGAAAGTCAAATATAAAAAAACGTCAGTTGAAAACTTGCAAGGGTCCTGATAAAACTATATATATATAAACATAATTATTTCATAGTAGATCTAGTTCTATCCTTTAAAAAATTAAAAGTGGCTAAAAGCATTTCGGCGTCCCATGATCCAGTGCTTTGATCCACAGATGTAGATAAAAAATACAAATATTCAATTCTCTACCAGAGACCCATCATAAGAAGTCTGAAACCAATTCAATATGTTTGGAAGGTGTTGTGCCCAGATAAGGCCACAATTACTTGCTTTGGCCTAGAAAAAAAAAAAACATTTGATAGTAAACAAAAGTTTTTGTCTTGGCTGGGAGCAAGGCCCACTCCCTGTGATAAGGCCGTTATCAGTAAAATCCTCTACAGGTGGTTCCTTCATATCTCGTTCTAGTGAATATTAATGTAATCATGAAAACAAGTAATTGTTTTAATCACAATAGTCATCAAAGTGATAACATGACAAAATTGGAAATATCAACATTTATCAAGCCACCGAGTGTAAAACTTGTTTGAAAAACTTACATGTACCAACACAGAGGAACAAGGCAATGGAATGTAAATAGAGTTTTAAATATATCGCCAACAACCTATACAAAAACTGAAAAGACAACCCAAACCGGGAAGCTAGGGAAAACTTTCGAATTTTAATTCTTGAAAAAATTACATGCCAACATTTCAGCAAAACAGTAATAATAACAGGACTTCTGGGAATACCCAGGAACCTGCCTTAACAGCATTCTATGCTTTGATTGTGCACTTGTCGTTGGGTGCTATTTACTTTACACACAATAACTATCAAGAAGATAAATTGTAACCAAACTGATGCAGTAGTGATGATCTGTTGAGAAAAGTCATTGTGAAAATTAGTTCATTTACAGTAAATGACAAATAGTCAATCAGACCTATACGCTACAGACTTTTAAGCCGTAAAATACAGAATATACATTCTGAACTCATGTTAATTAAACACCTGTCCAGGTAAACAAATTCAAGTTCTAAAAGGGATAGGTTCAGACAGTTTTCTTATTTCCAATCTCGTCTTACCTATATAGGATGATAAGATGACGATGTTTCAACAGCTTATGTGTCATAAGCAGCATATATAGGAGCAATTATATTTTAATCTATGTTCATATCTTGCTTCTACAACAAGTGAACAATTCATCTTTTTTCTCCCTAAATATAAATTTGTAGTGTATACTTCTTTATTTTCAGCAGTCCACAGCCTATGTTCCAAATGGCACACTACCTAGTCAGTACACGACAAGTGATAATAATAATAAAAGGAGTATGGATCATTCATTGGACGGAAGTCTTAATCAGTGTTTAAATACTCCAGACTCTATGGGGAGTGGGGAAGCACCTGCTGTACCCCCTTCACCGAACTCTTACAGTGTGCCAATTGGTTACGATCAGTTTACGACTTCGGACTCTCAGGAGCAATATTCAAACAAGTCATGTGATCAGCTGGCTGAATCACGTGATCATAATAACATTGATTTTATGAAGCAGTGTTCTAATGACAGTTCATTGGCCAGTGAAAATAGTGTTCATTCGGGTAAACATAAGCGACGACGGAAAAGACAAGCAGCAAGTCGTGAAAATTCTACGCGAGATCAAGGAACCAATACTGATTTAAGCAGTAATGGTATGTATACAAAACATATTCATTTCAAAGAGAAGAGTATGCATGTTCTGTATTGTCATTTATTGGTAATATGTATTAGTCTTCTTTTATGTAATGCCTCAATGCAAAATAAAATTGGAAGAAATATATATTAAGCTCCACCAAATTTGTCAAATCTAAAATTTTGGATGTATTACAAACTTATCAGAGTATAAACCATGATTACCAATTTATTGATTTTTGAAAAGGTTAGGTTTGAAATTTTGATTCCTTATTTACATTGTCTTGTTAATTTCCCATAAAAAGAATGTTAATATATATATTGTGTATTATCTCCAATAATGGACTTCACCACAAGGCTCTGGTCCACTTATCTCAAACCATATAGGTCATGATAGAAAGAAAACTATGATCGTTCTATGTATATCTAATACGTTGGCAAACAAATACTTGAAGCATCAACAAGATTTTGAAATTTAAAAGGTCATAATAAAATGATGCAATAAAAGTAAGATATAAAAGACGACAACTGGGAAATGACAAAAGACATGAGTGATGTACCATAGTTTTTGTTTCATCTTCCTTTCTGTACCGCATGAAAAACCGGTCAATTTTTATTCAATTACAAAAGAAAAGAAGGTAACCTGTACTAAATGAATGCGATAAGAGATTTGAAATCATTGCTTAATAGCGTCAGTATTCATAATGGAGGGATATAGAGTAAATGTCAGTCTCGCTATAGGATGCACAGTTTGCATATTAAAACTGCAGTTGGAGAACATCTCCAGGTAAAACATGAAATTTGGAGATTATGGCAGTTAAATATTTGTTTGAAACATCATGTATTTTCTTTGAAAATACTATTTATGTATTGTATTTTGCTTGTGCTACGTTGGTGTTATAAAATGCTCTTTTTCATGCAGGTTGAAATAATCGTATTTTAAATGTTTTTTTTCAGAAGGAACAATTGAGTTTTCACATGTAAATAGAGATACTAATTCACCTGAAGCATTTGGAAATACACGGACTAGTTCCAGTGATGAGTGCGATCAGGCCGTATGACACCTGAAGCATTTGGACAATACCTGGAGAAGTAAGCATTTGGACAATACCTGGAGTAGTTCCAGTGTCGAGTGTGATCAGGCATTGTGACCTCAAACTGTTATATACAGCTTTATTCAACGTAACGAGAATAATATACACCTGGCTAAATACGAGAATTTGTTTTCTATATATAGAATCTCCCATGGTGCAACAAATAAGTAATACTCAGGATTAAATAATTGTATGGAGTGTGTCATAAAATTCCATTGGATAGTATACTGCCAAAACTTTGGATGTGGTTACAGTTCTATATATAGTAACTGTTATGAAATAAACCAAAGTTATTTATAGTACCATGGAAACTGTACATCACAAGTAAAATTTAAATTTGATTGGCTGTGATATATAATAGGAAGGTACTTGTGATGTGATGTTGTTAAATGAAATCCGTGGAAAATATTTTCATTATATAAAGATATGAAAATATTTTCTCATATAAAGTATTGTTTGACCTCTGCCAGGTCGTATCGTTGTATACTGGTACCCATCAAAAGGTAAACCAGTCTTATAGGGTAAATCTACAGAATTGTTATTTGTGCTCAAACTGGGTACTTTTAAGTTTATACGTTTTAACTTAGCAAAGTTAACTTTCTAAACTTCACATGAATAAATCTGCTGTCATAGAAATAAATCAGCATTTTACATTTTGTCAAAACACTTTCATTTCTAAATTCTTCTACAAACTCTATATAAACCTTGTTGCGGGTATTTTTCATCCACTACATAGCAAAACCTGTTCATTTCATTATAATACAGCCATAAATTATTCATTCTTAAAAAAGTGAAGTGGTTGAATTTGACTAAACAAATAAAGAGGTCATTAAGTATGATAATGGCCTATATAAGGAAATCTGGGATGTATTTCCATAGAGGAAGGAATATAATATATTATGTAATCTATCATTTATAGGACATTTATCTGAATATGGAACCTAAATTTCAAATCATGTCTTTCATATATTACAATCTGGTAATAAATTACAATATTTGAATTGCCAGTTTTAATCCACAACTCACTAAAAAGAGTTCATTTTAATATCTTCGAGGTCGATGTTGCCAAGCATCCACTTTATGTCTTGTTAGAATTCATGTGAAGTTTAGGAAAACTACTTGGTGTTATGTAATGATTATAACGAGAATTTTTCCCTAAATTATATCATTTTGTACATAGACATTGTTCAGTATTACTTTGTTGTAAACACCTATGCAATAATACAGAAATGTTAGCAACAATCATCTTATCCAAAAGTCTCTCCTTGCCACAGACCAAATTTTCTTCCATGGCAAACACTAACATTATCTTCAAAATTGAACAGGAAATTTCTTTATTCAGATCAAATTATCTCCCATTGCTAAAGGGGAAATGACTCCTTGAGTAAATATTTTGTCAACAATTTCCATTAAGTTCTACAGACTGTCAAGGTATTTAGTCAGTGTTGTCTTTCAGGTATAACTTTTGCCTTGGTGCTATCTACATGAATGGAACTTTTGATTGTTGCGTACAATTCATAGTTTGTAAGTTTTCATGAAAAGTTTACAGATTTCTATATTAACAATAAAATCACTCTCTTGTATGATATTTTTGGAAAAAATATATACCTTGAAAACAGGTACATTTTGGTAATGCAACATTTGTCCTGTGAAGTTGTAGAATGTATCATCTTAACGAAAATAATGTTATAAATCTTCTGCGGTGTAAACATGTGTGATAAAAATATTGTACATTGTCAAAGAATATCTCGGTTTTGGCATCATACATAAGAGGTGAAATCATGCATTAAAAAAAATTTTGTATTGAAAAAATATAATTTGTGAACGGAACATTTTTCTTCAAAGGAAACTTGCATGAAGACTTTCAAATGAATATGTTAATTAAGGTTGTTATGTATACAAGAGATATTTGTTGATAGGGCACCTGTCATGGAATGTGTATTGGTGTTTATGTGTATGATTGTGTGTAAGAGTTGTGTTAATACAAGGTTTATTCACCTTAATATGATAAAGAGTGTTTTTCATAAAACGGGTAAATTATTTTTATTGTATACCATTGCACGGTTATTTACAATCATTTGTTCTTAACAAATCTTCACAGGAAGCATTTCATCTTTGTCAGAAGGGGCCTCATAATGATATGCAGGGTTAAATTTCAATACAGAATAGTTTCAGTGGATTGATGCTTGAGTGTGAACATTAGCCAACAAAGAAATATGCAAGAACAAAGATTCCAGAGAGGTGGATTTTTTTATTCCAATAGTGAATTTTTATGATTTTTATAGTCCATGCAGACTACTTACCATCCTTTGTCTTTGATTTGCTTAAATGTATTGCATGCATGTTTTAAGAAGAAAACTTACAAAAAAAATAAAAACATATTCTTGCCGTTAAATTAAGGTCAATATTCAAGAAGAAATGCTGTTATTCTGTTGATGCCACTGAAGAAGCTATAGCGAATAAAGGGAGCCATATCAAAATCTTGTAAAATACATGTCTCCATGATTTCTGTACCAATAAATCCAACAATCTTGTTACCTTTAGGCATTTAAACAATGGATGATCAAAATTGATAAGGAGAAAAATTAATGTCCCTATTTCTAATCATTTTACCATTTTATTTTTGACATTTATTTCAAAATTAAGTTTCTTACAAATCCTGCCATATCACTATTAGACACATGCTATATTGGATCTAGATTAAAGTAAAATTTGGTGCATTTCATGTTTTAATGTTATGCTGATAGTAATTCAGATGATATACTTAATAAAGATTCATAACTTCTGCAGAAATGTTGAAAGCAGATGACAAGAGTGAATTTCTGTTTCAAGTAGGTTCTAAATGCAATATGTCTGCTAAAAGAGGTGGAGATTTTTCTATATTATTTCTTTTAACAAAACTTTTTATTTCATTTTGTGTTCTTGTTTCCATGAAGTTAGCATTCTGATCAGGAGTAACCATTTATCACAAGTTATGTTCACAATTCACGACAATATTGTCAGTATTTATTTGTTATGAATGTGTATATTGTTGAGACTGGTAGGATGCATGATGGGATATGTGTGTTAGCCAATGAAAAATCAAACCTTTGTCATGTGACGTCAATGCCAGTCTTTGTTATAAGTCAATATTGTATATATTATTACAATAAAATTTAATACAAATCTTGAAAATAATTTGCTTATTGATTTTTATAACAATTACAAGAATGCAGGATATTGAACACACCTTACAAACCTGATACATTGATTTCTGTCTGATACAATATAAACCTGAGGGACCAAAAAATAAAATTATACATTGACAAACCATTAGAAAAACAACAAGTCTTTTGATATTTAAATTAGTTCCATTATGTTTTTAAATATCAGCTTCAAAGATATGGGGGTGTCTTGTTTTATCCATTCTGTCACATAATCACATATTGAATTTTTCTTATGCATTAAATGGCATCTTGAAATTTCTTTGGATGAACATAATTTGTCAATTTCAGATTGATTCAGCATTTACTTCTCTGTTGCTGGGGAAATGGATTTTCTTATACAGTGATCTATTCAAAAATTCCATATTTCTCTCATCAACTGTAAAAAATAGCTTCCTGATATTAGGTTTAAGAAAATACTGTTTTACAGCAGTAAATAGGACGCATTCATTAAAAAATTCAAAGTCCAGAGACAACAAAAACAGAAAAAAATGACCTACACATTAAAAAACACAACATTCTTAAACAGAGCACATGCAGTGTGAACTGCAATAAAAACCTAACATCAGGTGCTCTAGAAGAATAGCATAAATTGCTCCAGATAAGGCACCCGTCACAATGTCAGGGAGAACCCTGTTCCGTCAAATTTATGAAGATATGAATTGAAGATTAAAAGAATGAATTGGAGAAATTCAAGTACCGGTAATTACATTCAAGATTGTGGATAAAAAATTGAAAACATACAAAAATAAACAAAAGGAACATGCTTGAAAAATAAACACCAATAATGAGACATGCTTTTTACAAAATCTCTAGTAATATAAAAACAACTTGGGTACCACCCAGTAATGCTGCAGGCTTTATCTGAAGGAAGAAGTCATTTTAGAAGCTGTTGAATATGCATGTTGAAAACTCCAAAATAAAATTGTTTCAAGCTGCAAACTAGTTGGTTGAGTCATCATGAAGCTGATAGGATTTTCTGTAGTGATAATAATATGCTGAACATGTTGCTGTCAAAGTGTTAGTTACAACTGGAAAAAAATCATCTTGTTTTTCATACAAGTTTAACCAGTTTTGCTTATACGGTTGATTGATAAGATTTTGATGGTAAGAGCGCCTGTCAGTTGTGAAATTTCAATGCACGGGAAAACCACCAAAAAATTATGTTAAAAATAAATGGAGGGAATTTGTACAGGATTTATACTTAATCCAATCTTCAAGCAGTACTCACTCCAAAATAAAAGAAAAACAGCGAGTGTACACAAAGATCACAAACTTACAATAAAAAATTGATGCATATGCAAGAATGCATGCGTGATTATATGATCAAACCATATATGAATTCATCTCTAAAATTGTAAGTTGAAGGGGAAAATATAGATCAAACAGATTTAATTAGCATTGATGTTGACCTTTTATCACAAGATGCATTGATTTGCAAGGGTAGATGATCCTACCATGTATAATTCTTGAAATCTGAATTCATCCAGTCAAGCATAATATATAGGTCAATGTGACCTAATTTATCGACTACCACCAGAGATGCATGTACATGCAAGGTTGGATGATCCTACCATATACGATTACTGAAATATAAATTTGGATGCTAACATGAATGTTAGTCAATCATGTGGAAAATGTAGGTCAGATTAACCTTATTTTGCCTGGATTTTAACCTACTTCAAGAGATGCATGCACATATGCAAGGTTAAATGATTCTTACATAATCAATCAATACGATATGAACTTGTACTATGTTAACCATGCAGAAAAAGTAGGTCGAGTGACCTTAATTTGCCTTGATGCTGACCTACCATTAGAGATGGTTAAATGATTCTTACATGTTCAATAAATGAGATATAAACTTGTATTAATGTTAACCATGCATAAAAAGTAGGTCAAAGGACCTTATTTTGCCTGGATACTGACATACTTCAAAGGATGCATGCACATGCAAAGTTGAATGATTCTTACTTGTTCAATAACTGAGATATGAACTCAGACTTAAGTTAATCATGCATAAAAAGTAGGTCAAGTGACTATTTTTCCTGGATGCAGATCTAACATGTACAATTACTGAGGTATGACCTCGGACATAGACTTGAGTGTAAGTCATTCATGCAGAAAAGTCAACCTATCCTTATTTTGTAATTTTGCTTGGATGCTGACCTTCTACAAAAGATGCAAACACATGCAAGGTTTATAGCTAATTCTACCATGTATAACTAGAATTGTCCTTTTTAGGGCTATAAATACCCCTTGCAAGAGCATGTTTGAGTTCAACAATCTGTAAAATCTGGCAAATATTATAAAATTCTACCTAATAGGAGGTGCACATGTCATTTTCGAAAAATGAACTGATGTAAACTTGAATGTAAGTCATGGAGAAAATGTAGGTCATAGTGACCCAATTTTGACTGGATGTGATCTATTGAATATGCAAGGTTAGATGATTCTACCAAGTACAGTTACTGAAATATGAACTCAGATGTGAACTTGAATGTGAAGCAATGATTCGGAGTGATTATGTCTGGATGATGACCTACCAAAGATGCCAGCACAACATGCTAAAATTTCATAATGATTTTCCAACAAAAACTGAAGCAATCACAGGGAACAAGGCATCTACAAACGTCAGCAATGACACTGACGCCAGTAATCATATATAACCTCCATTTTTTGTTGTTATATTGCCAATTTACACTACAAAAATTCAAGGAATATTTCTCTTCTCATATTCAAGGACCCCCCCCCCCCCCCCAGAGCGTCTTACCATTAGAAATGAGGTGACCTCTTTATGTGTGCTCAGAACCTCTAGAGTTCCCTGGCGGATCATTAGCAATGTAGCGACTTCATTCGTTTTACTCGGGACCCATAGAGCTCTCTGCCTGACCATTGGCAATATAGTGACTTCTTTTGTAGTATTTAGGAACCACAAAGTACTCTCTTACCATTAGTAATGTAGTGATCTCTTGTAGTATTTTGGACCCCAAGAGTTTCCTGTCTGACCACTGGCAATATAGTGACCTCTTTTGTAGTAATTAGGAACCATAGAGTTCTCTGACCATTTGTAATGAGGTGACCTCTTAAGTAGTATTTAGGGACCATACATCACTCTTTCATACCATTGGTAATGTAGTGACCTCTTGAAGTATTTAGGAACCTTAGAGCTCTATGGCCATTTGTAATGAGGTGACCTCATAAGTAGTATTTAGGAACCATACATCACTCTTTCATACCATTGGTGATGTAGTGACCGCTTTTGAAGTATTTAGGAACCTTAGAGCTATATGGCAATTTGTAAAGAGGTGACCTCTTAAGTAGTATTTTGGAACCATACATCATTCTTTCATACCATTGGTAATGTAGTGACCTCTTTTGAAGTATTTAGGAACCTTAGAGCTATATGGCCATTTGTAAAGAGGTGACCTCTTAAGTAGTATTTTGGAACCATACATCACTCTTTCAGACCATTGGTGATGTAGTGACCTCTTTTGAAGTATTTAGGAACCTTAGAGCTATATGGCCATTAGTAAAGAGGTTACCTCTTAAGTAGTATTTTGGAACCATACATCATTCTTTCAGACCATTGGAAATGTAGTGACCTCTTTTGTAGTATTTGGGACCCTAGAGCCATGCTGACCATTGGTTACTTGACCTTTTTATGTAGTATTTAGGAACCCTAGAGCCCCTTGTCTAATCATTGGTAAAGTATTCACCTATTTAGTAATTAGGACGGCTAGAGCTCCCTTCTGATCATTGGTAATGTGACCTATTTAATCATACTTAAGTACCTTAGAGATAGCTGTCTGATCATTGGTAATGTAGTGACCTCTTAAGAAATATTAAGGACCCTAGATCTCCTTGTCCGACCATTGAATAGGTGTCCTCTTTTGTAGTATCTAGGATCTCTAGATCTCCTTCTCTAACCATTGGTAATGTACTGACCTCTTTAGTACTTTGGACCACTAGAGCTCTCTTCTGATCATTGGTAATGTAGTGATCTCTTAAGTAGTCCTAAGGAATCCTAGAACTCCATGTCTTTCCTTTGGTAATGTACTGGTATGTTAAGTGTACTTAAGAACCCCCTGTCTGATTATTTTTGTAGTATTGAGGATCCCAATAGCCCCGATCTAACCATAACTAATGTACTGGCCTCTGCAGTAGTACTTAGGGCCCCTTGAGATCCTTGTTGACCATGGTGACGCGACCTTTTTTCGTAGTAATTAAGATCCCAAGATCTCCCTGTCTGATCATCAGTAATGCACTGACCTCTTCAGTGTATTTTGTTCCCTGTCTGGACTGACCATTCGTAATCTACTGGCCTCTTTAGTAGAACTAGGGAACCCAATAGCTATCTGCTACATCCTTGTTAATGTACTGAATTCCTTAGTTGTACTTAAGACCCCCTGTCTAGTCATTAGTTATAATTAGGATCTCCTAGAGTCTTTTTCTGACTACTGATTATGTATTGACATCTTTATAAATATAAAGGGACCATAAAGCTCCCTGACAAATGACCTCTTTAGTAGTGCTTAGCAGCAGTAGAGCTCCCTATCTAACCATTCGCAAAATTTCTTCTACTATGTTTTTTAGCATTTTGCACCTTTGTTTTTAGTTGTATAAAGCTATATGGTTTTACATTGATATTTTTATATCAATAATATATCGTTTAATATACTTAACAGTTCTCGCGACGATATAGCTGAAATATTGCTGAAGTTGGCGTAAAACATCAATCTATCAATCAATCAATCTAATCATTCGTAGTAGTACTTTGGAGCACTAGAGCTTCCTATCTAATCATTTGTAATGTAGTTCTTTAGTTTTACTTGGCATATTAGAAATATTTGGTGATCAATTTTGTTGTATATAGCTCCATATTTGGCCACTGGCATTGTAGTGGTTTCCTTAGTAGTACTAAGACCTCTAGGGCTCTCTGTCCGACCATTGGTAATGTGACCTTTACTTATACTTACGACCTCTAGAGCTCCCCTTCTGATCATTTGTAATGTAGTGAACTCTCTTTAGTAAACCCCAGAGCTCCATGACTGACCATTGATAATACAGTGCCTTTGGCTTGTAGTTAAGACCCTAGGGCTCAGTCGTACTAAGTGTATTGTAATCATCTTTATTTGTGCTAAGATCCTCTAGAGCTCACTGTCTGGGTATTTGTAATATATATGAAAAAGAAAGGAAATGGGGTAAATGTCAAGGAGACAACATCCCATATCCAGGTCAAAACGACAATAAACAAATCATCTAGGGGTCACCGTACGGTCCTCAACACAGTGAGGAACCTCACACCATATAGCAAGCCCTAAATGGCCCCGAAAAGGTAAAAAAGTGAATAAATTAATGGAAACAAAGCACATCAACCAACCCAATATCAAGAAACTAAAATTCTGTAAGAAGACAAGGACAAGCCAATGACCAACATATTCCTGACTTGGGTCAGGCGCAAAAATTGCGGTGGGGTTAAACTCGTTTTCTTTGATCCAAACCCTCCCCCTATGTGTGGTGAATGGCTAAAAAATAAATACACAAAAATGAAGTACATAAAACATGAAGACAATACACACAGGTACTGTCCGGACAAATGCTTGCAGTTACTGACAGCTAGCTAAGGACATAATTTCCGTTGACTATGATATCAAGCCTTCTTACATATGAAACTTCAATAGTCCATGGGCTGGAATAACCCCCCGTGCACCCCCCCCCCACTTCCGAACCCCACCCATTTTTTTAAGTCCGTACACATCCCCTCTTTAAAATAATACATGTTAACACGAGCATAACCTGCACGCACTTGTGGAATTTGGCCCATTTTTAGACCTACCTACCAAAATCTTGGAAAATTTCGTTTTTCGTTCAAGTTTTTCTTTCAGTTGCTTCAAAATGTTAACCAAATGCTTTCCAGTTATAAAAACGGGGTATCAAATGATTGCTTATTGTATGAGCTTTACAAAAATCCCAAGTTTTAACAATTTCTATGCCTAGAACGTTCCATAGCGCAATTAAACGTACCCCTACCCCAATGAAATATTGACGAAAAAAACTGATATTTTCATTGAAATTGCGTAAGTTTGATGGTCTAAAGAACCCGAAGTGCATCTCAATTCCCGATTCTGAAAATTGTTTTTAGCTTTTCAATCTATTTTCTTCAATATAAAAAATGATAAGACGATGTTAACATATTTTAAATGACCAAAATTTTATTTTCAAATAGACCAAATACATGGACCTTTGTATAATTTCGTTTTTGAATAAGTTTTGTCTTTTATTTGCCTAATATTATACAGTTATTGTCTTTTGTTGAGGTAAATGTGCAGTGTTATTGACTTTTGGGGAAACAGATATTCATCGAGCCGCATGGCGAGGTGAATATCTGTTTTCCCAAAAGTCAATAACACTGCATATTTACCGAAACTAAAGACAGTAACTGTTTTATTCTATTATCCGATAAATACATAATAATTCTTTTTATTATGTATTATACTATACACCTAGAAATTTTCTATGGGTGTCGAATTAAAGAGGCTTTAGACATTGCATAAAATAAATGAAATATATACTTTTCAAAAAATATTTTGAGGATATGTAAAACAATAAATATAACATTATTATTATCTTTACTGTCAGAAATTTACAGATTCTAGCTAACACTGAGTTTTCGGCTTTTTTCAATTTTTCCATTGTTCGTCACTGGTGGGAGAATGTGAAGAAGGGAGTGAATTGACATTTTAATGTAACAAGCGAACGTTCTTTAAGACTTTATTTAAAGAATACATTTTTCATCCTAAACAATCGATGATTTCTGTCTTTTAAATGAATGCTTGTGTTCTTCCTTTTCACTCCTTGCATCTGTGTAATGTGCGACGATTCTGCGCTATGTGTTGTCGACATCCGTCGGGAGATTTTTTCCCAAAATATTGTGTGAACGGCTTTACCAGTGTTACGCTGACTTGTTTCGTATTTTAAGTGTCTTCCTCTTTGCATATTTGCACCATTTTCGCTGATCTTGTTTTCTTTAGATGAAGCAATTCTGTTTTTAATGATGCCGATGACGTTGTCACGCGACAATGTTACATATATAGCAATGTGATTGGACGATATAAATACGGGATTTCCCTTTTTCTAATAATATGTCGCACGTGACGTTTCCCGCGGTGAATATCCTTTTCATGGAGTGAATATCCTTTTTTATTCATTTTAATGTCAATGCAACTTTACCATTAGTATTTATATATCATAGAATAATATTTTTTAGTGAACAAATATCATTTAAAATAGGTATCAAATGAAAGCTTATTATATTTGCTTTACAACCATTACAAATAATGGCTACTTTTAGGTAATATAAACATCATACATCAATAAAACTTACCCCTACCCCAACAAATTTACTCTAAAATTGTCATTTTTTGGTCTATTTTCGCATTAAAATAATCAGAACACGCAAAATGTGTGCTGTATATGACAATGTTACATGAATAACATTATGATTTGGTATTATAACAGCCATTTGTCGACTTAAACTAAAAATTTTGCCCGAAAATGAGAATTTTTAACATTTTAGAATTGTCCAAAGTTCACTTTTTAATCTTTATATATGCCAAATCTGGAGAATATATCTGCAGATATGCCAATTATTTGCACCAAGCAACATATTAGTTGTCTTAAAACATTGTTTAGAAAAACAATGAGTGTTTAATGTGACTCTAAATACCGAAAATCTTACCCCTACCCCAACAAATTTTCCCTAACATTGCCAATTTTTTGTCAAAGTTTGCATTGAAATAACCAGAACACGTAAAATGTGCGTTGTATATGACAATGCTGCCTGAATAACATCATAATTTGGTATTTAAACAGCCATTGGTGGACTAAAACTCAATATTTCTCCCAAAATTCTTAAAAAATGGGAATTTTCAACATTTCAGATTTGTCCATAGTTCACTGTTAAATCGCAATATATGTCTAATCTATAGAATATATCTGCAGATATGCCAATTAATTGTTCTAAGCAATACATTAATTGTCTTAAAACAGTGTTTAGAAATTCAATGAGTGTAAAATGTGACTCTAAATACCGAAAATCTTAGCCCTACCCCAACAAATTTTCCCTGAAATTATCAGTTTTTGGTCTATGTAGGGATAAAAATAACCAGAATACGGAAAACGTCTGTTGTATATGACAATGTTGCATGAATTACGTCATGATTAGGTATTTTAACAGCCATTTGTGGACTAGAACTCAATATTTCTCCCAAATTTCATGAAAAATGGGAATTTTCAACATTTCAGATTTGTCCATAGTTCACTGTTAAATCGCAATATATATCAAATCTATTTAATATATCTGCAGATATGCCAATTAATTGTTCTAAGCGATACACTAGTTGTCTTAAAGCATTTGTTAGAAAAGCAAGGAGTGCTTAATGTGACTCTAAATACCAAAAATCTTACCCCTACCCCAACAAATTCTCCTCAAAATTGTCGATTTTTTGTCTATGTAGGGATAAAAGTGAATACCACACGCAAAATCTGCGACGCATATAGCAGGGTTGCATGAATTCTATCATAATTTGGTATTTTAAATCCCACTTTTCAGCTTAAACTCAATATTTTGTCGAAAATTGATCAAAAATGGGGATTTTTAGCGTTTTAGATTTGTCAAAAAATCACATTTAAATCGTTATATGTGGCAAATCTGGAGGATTTATCTGAAAATATTCCAATTTATTGTTTTAACCGGTCTATAAGTTATCTTAAAACACTGATTAGAAAAACAAGGAGTGTTCACTGTGACTCTAAATACCAAAAATCTTACCCCTACCCCAACAAAATTAAACTTAAAAGTCCCCAAAGTATGTCTTTCTTTACATATATATGAACATAGCATGCTAATGTTTTACTTTCTTTGCAAAAGATGCATTTGATATATCGTTACATATAATTTTAACACCAAATATGGGTAAACTTGCACATTTTGGGCGATTTTCGTGAAAAATGGGTATTTCCAGCATTTCAGAATTTTACGAAATCCAATTTTAATTGTTGATTAACTGCCCATAAATCACTAGCATGATCTTATTTGTGATATAAGTCAGTCTTTGGGTATTTTGGTGTTTGAAAATGATATGTCATTGGACCTTTATACAAGGTTTAAGATTTTCAAGCTTTTTAAGCTGAATAAAATGGAATAAATTGTGTTGAATATGTGTGGTAAGGGGTAATATGTTTGTAATTTATGAGACTGTAGTAAGTCTAAAATGTTTAAAAGCATACTTTGTAATTGCTAACATATAATGAAACGATATTAAATCAACATTGTCAAGTTACATATCAATTTCATGAAGTATTTGCATCTCAAAGTCAAAACAGCAGAAATTCTGAAAAACGAAAAACTCCCATTTTGCATAGAATTTCATGCAGAAGAGTCGAAAACAGACCTCTTAAAAAGTTTAAATCTACTTGAATGATCTTCTGCATGTCAGCTTAAGTGAAATAAACACTAGAATTCCCATTAAACATTATCTTTTTATCATTTAAAACCTGAATATTTCAAATTTTCCCCTAACTTTGAGGGGGAGGGGTGCTAATTTTGACATTTCTGAACCTAATTTATGTCTGAAACTAAAATTTGTGCGTACAATTTCTTGCTAATATATCATAAATTCTTATTAAATGGGCCATTATCAAATATATATTCAGATTTTACGATCCTAAAGTCATAAAGTCGAAATTGTGAAAAAATCTAAAATTCCGAAAATTTCCATTTTTCTAAAATTTTATACCGAAAATCAAAATTTTATGGACTTTAATGGTTTTATTTTCCAACATTGTATCACACTTGATAAGTTAGGCATAAAAACTAGATCAAATGACGAGGGTTGTTTATCTGAAAGGAATTGACAGCCTAAAATTGTCATTTTCGCAATTTTTTGCAGGGGGAGGGGTACATTTTTTGCATCCCCAGATCATAAAAATGGCGTAAAGTGCCCAAACTTGTGTTCATTGTAAAGAATATTAATACAGCTTTAATTTGGTACCAAATTTTAGTACATATTACCTATCGTTAAAAAATTATGCAGCTTAAAAGATGAAACTTACGTTAAAACGTAAATACAAGAATTTCTGATGGTGTACTATAAAAGTGGCCCTATACTGTCTATGCGTGCAGGTTATGTTCGTGTTAACATGTTTTATTTTGAAGAGGGGACATAGAAGGACTGAAAAAAATCGGTCTGGTTCGGAAGTGGGGGGGGGGGGGGGTGCACGGAAAGTGTTTCCAGCCCACGGACTACAATTGAAATACTTCTAAATAGATTTGGTATAACAACATCATCACATGATATTGTGCAATGCCAAATACTGCCAATATGAAAAATTGTTTAAATTTAGTTATGGTGTATTTGTACTTGAGGCCCCTAGTCTAGAACTCCCTATTTTACCATTGGTTATAAAATGACCTCTTGTAGTACTTAGGAACTCTAGAACTGTCTATCTGACCATTGGTAAAGAATCCATCACGTTAGTTCTACTTATGACTCCTAGAGCTCAATGACTGAATGACTAACCTCTAGTAGTACTTACAATCTCTAGAGCTCTTTGTCTATCTATTGGTAATTTGGTTACATTAAGTTGTAGCTAAGACCCTAGAGCTCAAAGTCTTACTAAAGGTATTTTTGTTATCTCTAGTTGCACTTAGGTCCCCTAGAGCTCCCTGTCCGATTACTGGAAATGTAGTGACTTTAAGTTGTACTTGAGACCCCAGAACCCCTTTCTGACACTGGTAATGTAATAACCTCCAAGACAGGGATGTAATGTTGTGACCTCTTTAATTGTACCTAGGACCCAAAGACCTCCTTGACTGACCATTTCTCATAAAATGACATCATAGTAGTACATACGACCCTTAGAGTTGCCGTCTGACAATGGGTAATGTAGTAAAGTCTATAGAAGTACTAAGGACAATTTTATAACTCAATATCTGATCATTGGTAAAGTATTGACATCTTTAGTTGTTCTTGGGTCCCCTAGAGCTACCTGGCTTAACATTGGTCATATAGTGACCTTTTATAATGTTAAAAGAGCTACCTGTCTAAGCATTGGTAATGTAATTATCTCTAACAGTACTTAGGACCCCTAGGGCTCCCAGTCTGACTTTTGATAATGTAGTGACTTTGCCTTGTAGTTCTGACCCTAAAGGTCCCTGTCTGAACAATGGTAATATAATGACCTTAAGATGTACTTGGGACCCCTAGGGCTCCCTGTCTGACCATTGCTAATGTAGTTATATCTTCAATAGCACCTAGACGTCCCCATTCTGACCGTTAATATAGAAGTGATCTGGTTGATTGTACTACGGTCCCCCAGAGCTCCCAATCTACATATTTGTCATGCAATGACACTCTTTGTACTTAAGATCAATAGAACTCCCCATCTGACCATTGGTCTGGTAGTAATCTTAATTTGTAGTTCAGACCCTAGAACTCCCCCTTCTGACCATTGGTAATGTAATGACCTTGAGTTGCAATAAGGTCCCCTAGAACTCCCTGACTGAGCATTGGTCATGTGGTGACCTCGAGTTGTTCTTAAAACCGAAGACATCCCTGTCTGACAACTGGTAAAGTTTTAATCTCTTTTATTGTACTTATATCCACTACAGCTCCCTTTCTGAACATTGGTGATGACCTCTGGTTGTACTTATAACCCCTTAAGCTTGCTGTTTGACCATTGGTAATGTGATGATCTCTTTATTTATACATACGAACAATTAAGTTCCCTGACAGACCATTTGTTATGTAGTGACTTAAGTTTTATTTGTAATGAGTCCCATAGTCCTCTCTGTATGATCTCTTGTAGTACTTAGGACCCCTTCATCTCCCTTTCTGACCATCCGTAATGTGGTTACCCCTGTAAATGTACTAGGGATCCCTGAAGCTCCCTGGACTGCCGTTGCTAACGTGGTGAGTTCTTACTGGTACTTTGAAACCGTAGGCACGTCTGACTATTGGTTATGTAATGACCTCTGGCAACACTTTGGACCCCTCAGAGGTCTGTACCTGACCATTGATTATGTAATGACATTAAGCAGTACTTTTGACCCTTAGAATTCCCTGTCTGACCATTGGTTATGTGGCAACCTCCTTAAGTGTACTTAGGTACCCTAGAGCTCCCTGTCTATTGGTAATGAAATGATCTCTATTTATACTAAGAACATCTGGTAATGTAGTGACCTCGAGTTGTAGTGTAGACCAAAGAGTTCCATGTCTGATCATTGGTTATATAATGACCTATAATTGAACTTAGTTCTCTTAGAGTTTCCTGTCTGGTCTTTGGTAATAAACATAATTGCCTTAAGTTGTACTTAGGAGTTGTATATAGGAGGTTTTCACCTTATCATTTGACGTGGTGGAGCGTGGTTGAGCCGGAAAGGACGTCACCTGAAGTCACGTGACCGGGAGCGAGAGTCACGTGACCAGAAGTTGGTGTGATTTGGTTGTGTATGTGCATCTGAAGGTGGCCTTAATTGAAGCCCTTTTCAGCAATATTGACCGGAAATGGCGTGTTAAAACAACACATGACCCCGCAGGGGTCTTGTATATCATAAGTACATTCGGTGACCGGAAGTCGGGTATTTTCTTTAGTCGGAACGACTCGGGCATAGTCTTTAAGGATGTACCCTAGTGAGGAGCCAAAATTTTAAAGTAGTTAGCTTTTTTTCAAACCTTGATTTTTGCAATGTTCTTACTTTATAAATTAAATATTTAAAGAAAAATTCTTATGTTGCTGTGCAAATTATTTTGCTACAGATGTTTGAAAGTGACCAATTTTAGCACTTTTGTGCATTTTTAGGCATTTTTGCCCATTTTTTTTTTTGACTATTTTCATTGAAAAAATCTAGCTTAGAGTATTTAACTTTTTCTCATACTTTCTGAAAAGCTGTAAATAGAAGGAATAAACAAATTCAGTCCCAAAAAACATATGTTGGTGTTGATATAAGAAAGTTTTGTCCCATTTTCATGCTTTTTAGGGGATATTTCAGCATGTTCATATTTCCCCAAAAATATAGATTTTCTAAATTTTTAAACAGCTAATGGTCTAAAACTTCACTTGTTTTGTTATTTTCTATTGCAAAAATATATAATACTATTTTCAAAAAAAGCAAAAACTAACTCATAAGTGCGTATTTTTTTTTTTTATAAAAAAGGCCTTTTTTCTAACCCAACCCCTATTTTGTGAAAATCTGACATGAATCTTACAGCCAATATTAGGGCATTAATCTTCAGTTTGAGATTACTCTGAAACCACTTGATAGAAATGAATATTCTTTGACACAGTTTAAAGATTAACATCTATTTTGTTAATTCATTGCTATTGTACATAAAATATAAATAATTTTAAAATTATTTCCAAACGAGATTTCAACGAGACTGAAAAATCAGCAGAATACACCCTTAAGATGTTTTCAGAAGACGCATTGTATTGTATTACTGTGGATGTCTTCTATCAGGTCCGCGTTTGTAAAGGGAAGTAATTTTCATTCGTTTTTTATCTGTTGGTGTCTTCTATCTGTCTTCTTGCTAGTATTTCACCTCGAAGTATTTCACGCGCCATTTTAGTTTGTTGATTCCATCCGAGATTTAAGCGAGATAACACGTGATTTACAAAGCTGCTTAGGGGACGACCATTTGATTCTGAGGGTGGGCCTGGCAAATTCGGTTGAGCCAAATTATTTATTTTCAAAATTTTGCGGGCCAGAATATTTATTTTCAATAACATAAACGTATCGTACCAATAAATCTAAGGTCAGATTATTTATTTTCTTGGATGTGCAGGCCAGATTATTTATTTCCAACTTTTTCAGGGACAGAATATTTATTTACAGAATCTGCCAGCCCCCCCCTCAGAATCAAATGGTCGTCCCCTTACGAGTTAATGTTCATGAGTATGTTAAAATAACTCACGAGTACGTTTTTTTGCTGCTGCGCTACGGTGATGGGGCTTCGGCTTCTGCTGCTGTTGTGCTAGGGTGATGGGGCTTTTGCTGCTGCTTCTAGCTGAGGGGACGACCATTTGATTCTGAGGGGGGGGGGGCTGGCAAATTCGGTCGAGCCAGATTATTTATTTTCAAACTTATGCGAGCCAGAATATTTATTTTTCGCCGCTTTGCGGCGAAAATTTTTATTTGCAATAACATAATCGTATCGTACCAATAAATCTAAGGTCAGATTATTTATTTTCTTGGATGTGCAGACCAGATTATTTATTTCCAACTTTTTCATGGATAGAATATTTATTTACAAAATCTGCCAGCCCCCCCCCCCCTCAGAATCAAATGGTTGTTCCCTTAGAAGATAGATTCAAGTTGTGAATTTCACATGAATCATTGCATTTTTACTGACCCCATGAAGGGTCTCTCTCTTCGTATCACCAGGCTTGTGACCGGCTATAACTGAATAGTTACAGGCCGCATTTTCCCTTCCGCCCTTTCACACTGTCTTTGGTCTATCCTTTTCGCGGTTTCGTTGTCTTCGATCGATGATGGGTCACATCAGTCCAATACTTCATCAAGGAAATGTAATCTTCTATCTACACATTACTTCCATGCTTTACTAGTGTCATAGTTTTTTTTTCATTCAACCATTGAAACTTCTTTTCTTACTGTCAACCAAGATTGGAGCAAATGCCGAGATACATCCTTCATCGTTGTTATGTTTGACACGCGAAGAGAATTGTTGAGTCATTATAGCACACGCAGAGATCATATGGATATGCCTGTGACATATGCCAAATTTACAACAACAAACTTAAGCCTTCAAGATAAACTTATCGTTTGGATTTATCTTGCTAAATTTAGAGACAGATATCATGCTACCAATGTACAATTTGAAATACCACTTTTACCTTGACGTTTTTGACAAAACCAGTCGATAACTCGTTTATATAGTCAGCCATTTGTCTCGATGGAGGTGAGTGGTCTGTTCATTTTGAAAGGGCAGATTTGATTGGTTGATTTCTCTGCAATTTGATTGGTCAGTATTCTGTACACCTTCAATCCGTTTAGTCCTAAAAGATATCGACCTTTACGTAGACATATATTCCATTATTGAAATGTCTTATGACATTTTTTAGCACTAACCTTTTTTGCTCTATCTTTATTACTTTAACAATTATTGTTTCATGATTCACAAATTGCTCAAGACTGCTCAAATGACTCGCAAGTTCCTTACGAGCATGCTCACACGACTCTAAATTTGCTCACGGGTACGATTTTAGCTATGCTCGCGTGCTCATTTCACGATTCGGTGGTGGAGGTGGGATGATAAGATTTAGTGGTTGTGGAGAGGAGGAGGAGAAGGAGGTGGTGGTGGGATGTTAAGCTATGGTGGTGAGGAATAGGAGGTGGATGTAAAAGCAGTGACCATATTTAACATTAACCATAATTTAACCCTATCTAAAATTTAACTTTAACTCTTGCCCAATCTTACCTTAACTCTAACCCTAATCATAATATACCCCATATCTTATATATAATCAAACATACGAAAGACATACGGTCACTGATTAAAAAAATTCCCCACTCGCGATCGCGCATGCGAGCTGTATTTATGCTATAAAAAGCCCCTGTAGACACGTCATTGCCGGTCAATATGGCCGAGTAGGGCTTCAATTAGGACCGCTTCCGGCTGTGCATGCGCAACTCAATCACTTCAACTTCTGGTCACTTGACTTCCGCTTCCGGTCACGTGACTTCCGATGACGTCACTTCCGGTCTACGTCACTTCCGGCTGCACCACGCTCCAACATGTTAAATGATAATATGACCATTGTAAACATAATTACCGTAAGTTATTTGGACACTTAGAACTCCCTGTCACATCATCGGTATTGTAATGACCTCTAGCAGTGCCTTGGACCCTAAAGCTCCTTGTCCGACCATTGGTAATGATATGACATCTAGCAGTACTAAGGACCTCTAGAGCTCCCTGTATGGCCATTGGTAATCTATTGACCTCCAACAGTACTTAAGACCCCTCGAGCTCCAAATCTGATCACTGGTAATATAGTGACATTGACTTGTAGTTAAGTGACTAGATCTCCCTTTCTGACCATTGGAAATATAGTGACCTTTAGTAGTATTTGAAAACCAAGAGCTCCCTGTCTGACCATTGGTAATGTGGCGACCTTTCAGTTTATTGTACTTTGGTACCCTAGAGCTCCCCGTCTCTCTATTGGTAACGAAATGACCTCTATTTGTACTAAGAACCTCTGACCACTGGTAATGTAGTGACCTCGAGTTGTAGTTTAGACCAAAAGGCTCCCTTCCTGATCATTGGTTATTTGATGATCTTTAGATGAGTTTTGGTCCCCTAGAACTGGTTATTTGATGATCTTTAGATGAGTTTTGGTCCCCTAAAACTTCCCATCTGACCTTTGGTTTTACAATTACCTATATCTGTACTATGGTCCCCTAAAGCTCTCTGTCTGACCATTGGAAATTTAATGATCTGTTGTTGTACTTGGACAACGGAAGCTCCCTGTCTGACCATTAGTATTGTATTGACCTCAAGCAGTACTTAGGACCCCTAGAGCTCCCTGTCCGACCATTGGTAATGTAATGACAACATGCAGTACCAAGAAACTCTAGAGCTCCAAATTTGACCATTGCTAATGTAGTGACCTTGACTTTTAGTCAGGACCCAAGAGCTCCCTGTCCGACCATTTGTAATATACTGACTTTTACTTGTTAGCTCACCTGACCCAAAGGGTCAGTGTGAGCTATTGCCACCACTTGGCGTCCGTCGTCCGTCCGTCCGTTGAACTTTTCACATTTTCATCTTCTCTGAAACTACTGAAGCAAATTCAACCAAACTTTCCCGGAATGATGTATGGAAGGCCCTTTACAAAGATTGCTCATTCTTAATGTTATCTTTTTATTTCCGTGCATTGTAGCTGTCTCACGTCCTTGTTTTGTCTTTGTTTTTATCTGTTACCGTTTTTGCCATGTCTTTGGACTTCTGTGACAATGTATATTTTATGTGTATTAAAATACTTTATATTTCATTTTATATCTTACCAGATATTAATACTTTATTATATTAAATTATTTAATTCACTTTTCTTAAGTTTAGAAATTACAGTTAGTTACTTTATTACGACTTTAATGTATAAGGTCTAGTCGGTCGCGCTCCATGGATCGCCGTTGTAATTATATCCACCTGTCCAACCTATCTCTTAATTAATTGTCACACCTGGTTTAACTTTCTCTGGTCAAATCTCATTGGTCAGCAGACACACCCCAGAATTTGAAATTATAGCTATGGTGGTCAGATTGTGAAAATTTAATGATCTCGAAATTGGTTACTCTACAAGTATGCTGAAACTTATTATACTGATTAGTTTATATAGACTTTGCACTATGTGCATCTGATACTTATACCACGTTTTGATCCTTTGGATTTCTGTATTATTTGGATATTTACATTTCTTATATCTGGTAAGTGAAGTTTTATCGTCCTTGTGGTGTATGAAAGGCGTATGCAGTGCATGTAGAGTAAAGCAGTCGTGATTTCAGGCTAAGTATAACAAGGCTAGGGTTCTAATGACATCACTTTAATACTGCTTCAGAATATAGAAATATGATGAAAAAACCCTACAAAATATAACAAAATATATTAAGTAAAAATAAAGTATCACAGTTAGAATTAAACAATTACAATGACATGAATACTGGTATATAGCTGTTACAAATAAATGTCCGTATCGTAATAAATATCACCAAGAGAATGCAATAACATTCTACACATGCAATAATATTGCATAACAATCATTACATTATGCAAATGGATAAATTCAGTAAATAATACCAAAACACTTCAAATACTAAAATAAAAATTATGAATGTATAGCACTCATATCCCTTTTACAAAATAAGGGAGATAACTCTCACATCGTGTTTCTCTGTACATGTAAACCATATCTAATGTATTCAATTACTAGTATATAAATATTAATATAAAATACATGACCCTTACCAATCTATGGGATCGGGTTTACAACAGACATCTATAACCACCAGTTACATCATGACAGTACAATACATCATAAGCACTAATATCTCATTAGGATGAGATAAACAACATTGTACTAGCCTTTAAGGACATGGATCTGAAACCATCAGCTGAAACACCCGATGACTTCAAAGTATGGATGGAGACATACAGAGAGGCTGATGATGACTTATGGGATGCTTACTTACCAAGGATATCTGCATTTTCTGGTGACAAAAAGACTGGCACATCATATGACCTTTGGCGTTACGAAGTTCAGTGTCTCATCAGAACTGGGAACATACATGACACAATCAAGATGGCCATTAGACGGTCACTACGAGGTGACGCCAGCAGCATTCCAATGCGACTTGGTCCTGATGCTACCATTGACGACATCATAGATAAGATGGATAGTATCTATGGATCCGTCTATCCAGCCGAAGCTCTTCTTGGACAGTTTTACACTGCCAGACAACTAGATGAAGAAGATGTTGCATCATGGGCATGTCGGCTTGAAGAAATTTTAAGCAAGGCCAAGAATAGGAAAACAATCAACTCAGAGGACATCAACAACATGCTAGCCTCCAAGTTTTTCGACGGACTACGGCCAGAGATTAAGAACATCGCCCGCTACAAAAAGGATACCGCCAACGATTTCGATGCCTTACTCAAAGCTGTCAGAGAGATTGAGAACCAACACAATCTCAAACCATCAGTAAATAAGAAGCCACTACCAGCCAAACAAGTTACAACATCTACTGAGAACAAGCAAATACAACAGCTTACAACATTGGTCAAACAGCTTTCACAAGATGTTAAGGTGCTAAAGGAAAACAGTCTCGGTCAACAATCTGCTAACATCAGATGCAGACAACGAGATCCATACACACCATATCAGCCAGATGAAACTATCATACACCGTCCGTTCACCAGGCAACATAAACAGGACAAGACTTGTTGGCGATGTCGACAACCAGGACACTTTGCCATTGATTGTCACGTTCGTCTTGATCATTCATGAAAAGCAAAACGAGCCCTGAACCTCCAGCAGGCTTTCATCATGGAACATTCTCAAGATTACACTGAGCCGACAACCTCTTCAGGACTACTTGGATCAGCGAACGAAGTTACAGTATCAGTCAACGGTTTTGAAACCAAAGCATTATTAGACACAGGCTCTACTGTATCAACAATCAGCGAGAGTTTCTACGAACAGCATTTTCCATCAACACCACTACAGTCACTCAGTTACTTACTGAACATTGAATGTGCTGACGGCCAACAACTGCCTTATAAAGGATACATCGAGGCTGATTTACAACTACCAGGAGCATCTACTAACAGGATACATCCCAGCCTACTTCTTGTTATACCAGACAGTGAATACCACAGACATGTTCCACTACTTATTGGTACTAACATCCTGTCTGAGGTTATGAAAGACGTTAAGGACCAACATGGCCAACGTTTTCTGCAGGATGCCAAACTACAGACACCTTACTACCTGGCATTCAGATGCATCACACTTAGAGACAAGGAGCTACAGAAGCAGAATAACCGTTTGGCACTAGTAAAGTCAGCAGAGACCAAGCCTGTTACTATTCCTGCCAACACTGAAATTATAATTGATGGTTACATGGATAAGATGATATCGTACCAATCTACAGTGTGCATGCTACAGGCGACATCAAACTCAGCCATACCAACTGACCTAGATATTGTACCAGTTGTACTGTCATATGACCACAGTCAACGAGGAAACATACCAGTTCATATTTCCAACATCTCAACTAGGACAGTCACCGTGCCCCTAGAGCTCTTTTATGTGAAGTACAGCCAGTCACAATAACTAAAGACAAGGTTAAACCAACTGATGTGGAACCTTTTGATCTTCTGAAGGAAATAAACCTACCAGACGACACTCTATCTCCACAAGAACTACAACGAGGGAAGAGCATTATACAACAGCATAATGACATATTTTCAATGAGTGACACCGACATCGGATATACCTCTTTGGTGAAACACCGGATCGACTTAACTGACAACATACCATTCAAGCAACGACATCGTCGAATACCGCCATCTATGTTAGATGAAGTGAGGAACCATTTACAACAGTTGCTGTCTGCAGGCATCATCAAGCGTTCACGCTCACCATGGTCCTCTAATGTCGTTCTCGTCAGGAAAAAGGATGGAAAGTTACGCATGTGTGTAGACTACAGGCAGTTGAACCAACGCACCATCAAGGATTCATATGCACTGCCTAGAATTGAGGAGATCCTGGACTCACTTGGCGGAAACAAGATCTTTACCGTCCTTGATATGAAGTCCGGATATCATCAGCTGGAGATCGAGGAAGACCACAAGCAGCGCACAGCATTTACTGTAGGGCCCTTGGGATTCTTCGAGTACAACCGCATGCCATTTGGGTTGGCAAATGCACCAGCTACTTACCAGCGGTTGATGGAGGAGATACTTGGCGACCTGCATACAAAGATCTGCTTCATCTACTTAGATGACCTCATAATTTTTTCCAGAACGGCTGATGAGCACATGGACAGACTCGAGAGAGTATTCCAACGTCTCCGAGAAGTAGGCCTGAAGCTGTCTCCGAAGAAATGTACTTTCTTCCAACGAAAGGTCAAGTACATCGGCCATATTGTGTCAGACAAACAACGGCAGTAGAATACCGAAGGAACAAGGGAAGCGATGACTACAAAAATCGAAGTCCAAAGACATGGCAGAAACGGTAACAGATAAAAACAAAGACAAAACAAGGACGTGAGACAGCTACAATGCACGGAAATAAAAAGATAACATTAAGAACTAAGGCACTCATAGTGTGAACTCCCATGAAAACCGGGAGTGACATCAGGTGCTCCGGAAGGGTAAGCATGTCCTGCTCCGCTAGCGGCACCCGTCACACTATCAGTGAGTCAATCCGGGGTTGAGTCAAATCCGGTTATGTCAAATCCGTGAAGACGTGAAATTTAGCTGAAAATGTCCGTTTTCATTTGGGACACAGACACGTCATATCTGTCAATGATGTCATGGTGACGGCCATAGAATTTCTGAAGGGATGAAAGTAACAAAGGCTGAACAAATCCCTGACTAAGCAGCTTTTGGGACAGTGTTTTTGCTCTAACTAAAAAGTCACTGTATAAACTGCATGCCCGACAGTAACGAATCAACTATGAAATGTACACTCCATAGGCTGGAGAGGCAGGTATATTGCTGCTCAGAGAGTGGAGTTGAGCCAGACCCTGACAAGATTGACAAGGTTGTCAATTGGCCCAGACCATCGACACCAGAAGAGGTCCGCCAATTCCTTGGCTTTGTCGGCTATTATAGGAAATATGTGAAGGACTTTTCCAAGATCGCTCGCCCCTTGACCGACCTGATGCCAACTACAGGACGAAAAGCTAAGGGAAGGAAGCAGAAGAAAGACCAGAAACCACACCGACAGTGGCACTGGGATAATGAGCAGGAGACCGCCTTCCAACAGTTGAAAAGCCATCTGACATTCCTGATGTTTTCCAAGATCATCGAGTCAACATCAGAGATGAACAGCTGAAGGATCCTACCATCCGCTATTGGATAGACATGGTTAGCAGGAAGACTAAACCTAGGAAGCAAGACATACCATCATCGCCTTTCCACAACCTGCTATTCACAAACTACGACAAACTAAAGATAAGAGATGGCGTGTTGTACAGAACAACAAAAGTTAACGATGAACTGAGGTACCAGCTTGTATTGCCAGAGTCTCAGATCTCTACTGTGCTACGTTCCTTGCACAACAACATGGGACACCAAGGGAGAGACCGAACAACATCCTTAGTGAAAGATCGTTTCTTTTGGTATGGTCTGTCAAGAGATGTAGAGCAATGGATCCAACGATGCCCCAGATGTATATGGCGCAAAACACCGACCAGCGACAGAGCTCCCATGAGTAGTATCAGAACTACATACCCCATGGAGATTGTCTGTATGGACTTCCTGAAGCTTGAAGTTTCCAAAGGCGGATACCAGTACGTATTGGTGATCACCGATCACTTTACCCGATATGCACAGGCCATCCCCACGAAGAACATGACAGCTCGAACAACTGCTGAGGCTTTCTTCAAGAACTTCGTGGTGCACTACGGACTACCCGCCAGGATCCATTCAGACCAAGGCGCCAACTTTGAAAGCCGCTTGGTAAAAGAGCTTTGCGAGATCACAGGCATCTAGAAATCTCGAACGACGCCATACCATCCCCAAGGCAACGGACAGTGTGAGAGATTCAACAGGACTCTCATTACCATGTTGGGCACACTGGGAAAGGACAAGAAGCATGACTGGAAGTCTTACATCGCTCCAATTGTCCATGCTTACAACTCGACCAAGCACGACAGTACAGGCTTTTCACCGTTCCTGCTAATGTTTGGCCGAGAACCCAAGCTTCCAGTGGATCTTGCCTATGGAATTGATAAAGACAAGGAACCAAAGAACATGTCCAAATATGTGGAAGATCTGAGACAGAGGCTGAAGAAGTCTTACGAACTGGCATCATCAGCAGCAGAAAAGGCTCAAAACAGACAGAAGAAGACATATGAAACAAAGGTGAAAGGAGCCATTCTGCATGTAGGTGACCGAGTTCTTGTGAGAGTTTTGGCATTTGAAGGAACCCACAAGTTACAAGACAAATGGGAGGAAGAGCCTTATGTCATACTCGGTCAGCCGAACACAGAACTTCCGGTTTATACCGTCAGAAAGGAGAGTGGCCATGGAAGACGACGAACTCTTCATAGGAACCACTTGCTCCCGATAGGCATAATCAATGAGGACATTGATGAAGAGACCACCACTCCTCATCCACCTGTTCCTCCACCAAGAAAGAAACCAAGAAAGGAACCAGTTCCTGCACCAAGAAGGAAACCGACATCACCAAGCCCCAAACCTGCTCCAGTTGAAGTTTCAACAGACATCGACACAGAGAGTGAGGATGAGTCCTTGGTGTATGTTGTGTTTGATACACCTCAACCAGAGAACAACGTTCCAACGAATGTTGATGATGCAGAATCAGTTGAGGATGATGATACTGCTCATGGTAACGCTGATGACGATCAGGACCGCACCATGGAGCAAGACTCTGGACCGGAGGAGGACGCTTCTTCGCCTGAGGAATCAGGAGGTTCAGGGCTCGTTAATCAGCAGGAGGATCAAGCCCATGGCTTGATGGATGACACAACAGCAGAACACGATGATGCTGATGATGATGCAGATGAAAATGACTATGAGGTTGATGAAATAGAACAACAACCAAGACGGTCCACCAGAACAAAGACATCGACCGCTGAGACCAAGTACAAGGATTTTGTGGTTTCGAAGAGTGCACAACCAGACTGGATGGTTCGTGCAGACTATCTTCGGACAGCAGCATCCTCTGGAATGTTTATGAACATGGGTGATGAAGTTTCCAGAGCGATGTTGCAGCTGATCACCAGACCAGATAACTAGATTTCTTTTCCAGTTATTTATATTTTATGTCTTTTTTTTCTAGACAGATGTATTTATTCAGACGAGGACGTCTTTCCTCAAACCGGGGGAAGAATATTGTATTTCATTTTTGATTTGTTCCCGTCTGTTATATATTTTGTTATGTCTAGGAAGACATTCTCGCAGCAGGGGGAGAATGTGACAGTGTATATTTTATGTGTATTAAAATACTTTATATTTCATTTTATATCTTACCAGATATTAATACTTTATTATATTAAATTATTTAATTCACTTTTCTTAAGTTTAGAAATTACAGTTAGTTACTTTATTACGACTTTAATGTATAAGGTCTAGTCGGTCGCGCTCCATGGATCGCCGTTGTAATTGTATCCACCTGTCCAACCTATCTCTTAATTAATTGTCACACCTGGTTTAACTTTCTCTGGTCAAATCTCATTGGTCAGCATTGACACACCCCAGAATTTGAAATTATAGCTATGGTGGTCAGATTGTGAAAATTTAATGATCTCGAAATTGGTTACTCTACAAGTATGCTGAAACTTATTATACTGATTAGTTTATATAGACTTTGCACTATGTGCATCTGATACTTATACCACGTTTTGATCCTTTGGATTTCTGTATTATTTGGATATTTACATTTCTTATATCTGGTAAGTGAAGTTTTATCGTCCTTGTGGTGTATGAAAGGCGTATGCAGTGCATGTAGAGTAATTCAGCCCGAATGATGGTAAGTATGCCCTTAGTCCCGTTGATATGTTAGGTGTGAGATAGTTTATGAATGAATCCGCGAATAAATGATATGAATCTGTATTTTGTATGTAAGACGAGAGATTTACGATTGATTTTGGAAGTGACCTTGACCTTTTATTTTTCCCTATCTATGACGTCACATTATTGTCATACTATTTTTATCGTATGGTCAGCTTGAATGCTGAATAATTGATATGAAAGTATTAAAGTATATTTTGATTGAAAATTTTATGAAAAGTATTGAAAATAGAATGTATTCTATATTTGAAGTACAGTTTTGTAATTTATAAAATGGATTCATATTTTTACTGGATCCTAGTATTTATTATTGTTCATTATTTTCAGGATACGCATACTGTGATGATCCTGTTGTATTAGTGCTTATGATGTATTGTACTGTCATGATGTAACTGGTGGTTATAGATGTCTGTTGTAAACCCGATCCCATAGATTGGTAAGGGTCATGTATTTTATATGAATATTTATATAATTGAATACATTAGATATGGTTTACATGTACAGAGAAACACGATGTGAGAGTTATCTCCCTTATTTTGTAAAAGGGATATGAGTGCTATACATTCATAATTTTTATTTTAGTATTTGAAGTGTTTTGGTATTATTTACTGAATTTATCCATTTACATAATGTAATGATTGTTATGCAATATTATTGTATGTGTAGAATGTTATTGCATTCTCTTGGTGATATTTATTACGATACGGACATTTATTTGTAACAGCTATATACCAGTATTCATGTCATTGTAATTGTTCAATTCTAACTGTGATACTTTATTTTTACTTAATATATTTTGTTATATTTTGCAGGGTTTTTCATCATATTTCTATATTCTGAAGCAGTATTAAAGTGATGTCATTAGAACCCTAGCCTTGTTATACTTAGCCTGAAATCACGACTGCTTTACTTCGATTTTTGTAGTCATCGCTTCCCTTGTTCCTTCGGTATTCTACTGCCGTTGTTTCGTCCCGATCCGACAAAAACATGGCCGCCAGCGCGAAACTTATGTTTAATATTGGACCATATAGGAAAAATCACATTTCATCTTCTTCTCTGAATTCAACCAAACTTTACAGAAATGGTGTATTAATGGTCCTTAACAATGCGATTGCTCATTTTGTTCCGATCCGACAAAAAAAACATGGCCGCCAGCATGGTTAAACATGGGACCATATGGGAAAATGATATTTTCATCTTGTGCTCTGTAACAGCTGAAACAAATTCAACTAAACTTTACAGAAATGATGTACTAAAGGTCCTTAACAAATACTGCTCATTTCTTTCTGATTCAATAAAAAAAACATGGCCGCCAGCGCAGAACTGAGGGTTAACATTGGACCCTATGGGAAAAATCACATTTTCATCTTCTGCTCTGAAACGGCTGAAGCAAAGTCAACCAAACTTTACAGGAATGATGTACTAAAGGTCCTTAACAAAGATTGCTCATTTCCTTACGATCCCACAAAAAACATGGCCGCCATCATGGAATATGGTTTAACATTGGACCCTATGGGAAAATCACATTTTAATATTCTCCTCTGAAACCACTTAAGCAAATTCAACCAACTTTACAAGAATGATGTATGGAAGGTCCTTTATGAAGATTGCTTATTTCTTTCCGATCCAATAAAAAACATGGAAGCCAGCGCGGAACTAGGTTTAACATTAGACCTTATGTGAAAATCACATTTTCATCTTCTCTGAAACCACTGAAGCAAATTCAACCAAACTTTACAGGAATGACGTACTGAAGGTCCTCAACAAAGATTGCTCTTTTTGTTCCGATCAGAGAAAAACATGGCTGCCAGCACGGAACATAGTTTAACATTGGACCCTATGGGAAAATCACATTTTCATGTTCTCCTCTGATAGGACTGAAGCAAATTCAACCAAACTTTACAGGAATGATGTACTAAAAGTACTTCACAAAAAATGCAAATTTTATTTCAATCCGAAAAAACATTGCTGCCAGTGCGTAACTTAGGTGACCATATGAGAAAAGTTACATTTTAATCTTCTCCTCTGAAACTGCTGAAGCAAATTCAACCAAACGTTACAGGAATGATGTACGGAAGGTACTTTACAAAATAGCTCATTTTATTTCGATCCGACAAAAAACATGGCCTCCAGTGCAGAAGATAGTTGAACATCGTAGCGCGGTATGTGAAAAATATACCTTTCAATATCTTCTATGAAACTATTCAAGCAAATTTAACTTAACTGTATTGGAATGATGTATTGAAGGTCCTTTGCAAAGATTACTCATTTCAATAGGATCAGACAAATAAAGGGCTACGCCAAGCGCAGCATGATACGACCGCAGCATGTCGTCCACTGAAATTGGAAAAAGTGTAATTTGAAGTGAGTATGGACATAGGAAAGAGCTTGACACAATAATTAGATGGACGCAATAAGGAGATTGACCCAGTAATTAGCGACCAAAAATTTTTTGATGGTTTGAAAGATCTCCTAAATATCTATCATTTCATCCCTCAATTATTAAAATATTCGTAGAAATAAAAAAGTTATAGCATTTCAAAGTCCGGAAAACAAGGGAATTTGAAAAACCGGAAGTGCGTACCTCAATTATGCGGCCCGGAGGGCGCGGCCTTACTACCTAGGGTCAAAACTTTATGCGGTATGAAAAGTACTTACCCTAAGCTTTCTTATGACCCCTAAACGAAATGTATATCTTAAGTACTTTAGGAGGTATGGTGTTTCAAAGTTGGCCCTTATTTGACCTATTTCCGGACAGGAGGGACCGAGGCTTGGCGAGTTTTGGGGGGGCTAAAATTTTCAGGTCTTATATGATAGGGGATTACCAAATACATTTTCTTTTTCCTTTTTACACCCTTTACCCACAAAAAAAAAAACATTGAGGGGGTATCACTTGGTTCCGAAAAGATATGGCCCATGAAAGGTTAGCGGCTGGGAGGGACTTCGGTCGGCCCCTCCGGATCCCGACTCGAGAGCCAAACTGTTGAGATTGACCCAGTAATTAGCTGGACACAAACTAGGGAAAATAAAAATTATCCCTTATGACTCCTTATGATTCCTCTTTGACCCTTTATAGCTCAGAAACGGTGAGAGCTACGCCCAATCCGTTGACATGCTGATGAAAGCTTATATCAAGAGGAATAAAAAGGAAAAAATCCCATCGAAATCCGACGAAAAATAAAAATTTTAGGTTCTCTGTAAATTTACAATTTTGGCCTCTTCAGCCCCTCATAGCTCGGAAACGGTAAGAGCTACGCCAAATCCGTTGACATAGTACTGAAAGCTTACATCAAGAGGAATCCAAAGAAAAAAAACCCATCGAAATCCGATGAAAAATGAAATTTTTTGGTTAACTGTAAATTTACGATTTTGGCCCCCTTCGGCCCCTCATAGCTGGTTAGGAAACAAGTTACCAAAATCCTAATAGTAGAGCGCTACGATAATTTTTCATAAGGAATCCTTTGGAAAAAATTGCATCAAAATCGGACTAAAAATTTAAAAAAATGTATTTTTTGGAATTCGCCGCTTTTGGGCCCCATTTATCTCGTGAACGGTACATGCCACGTGAAATCCATATTTCAGATTGGAAATTTTCTAAGGAGTTTACTGAAAGAAACCCCATCAAAATCCGATAAATAATAAAGATTATACAGTCAAATATGTGAAAACAACCAATTTAACCCCTTTTGGCCCCTTTTTCTAAAATGGGCGGGGCCAGGAACATGAAATTATAGCCTGGGCTAAAGCATTTGGCAAAAAACATCATACTAAAATTTGAAAATGATCTGTTCACTGGAACTAAAGTTATGCTGTCCACAGACACAAAAATACCCAATTTTACCCCTTTTTGGTCCCTTTTTCTGAAACGGGTGGGGCCACAAACCCGAAATTGAAACCCGGGATAGCCATTATGCCCAGAAACCACATACTTAAATTTGAAGATGATCCGTCCACTAGAAACAAAGTTATGCTGGCCACAGACGCCGACGCCGACGCTGACGCTGACGCCGACGACTGCGCCATGCCATAATACGACCGCAAAATTGTTGCGGTCGTATAAAAACACTAATACCAATGGAGAAAATAGCATAACATTAGACCTCATTGGTAAAATACATCTTTTTCAGTCATGCATGGCATAGAAGCATTTTGTCAGGTGAGCGATACATGCTCAGTCTCTGAGCCTCTAGTTTTTGAAAACCTAGAGCTCCCAGTCTGACCATTGGTAATATAATGAACTCAAGCATTACTTGGAACCCCTACTAGTAGAACTACCTGTCCGACCATTGGTAATGTAATAACATCTAGCAGTACTAAGGACATCTAAAGCTTCCAGAATCGCAGATCTGGAAATTTCAGGGAGATTCTTGAATACCAGAAGTGTATACAGTATCAGGGTATATCCTTTCTCTTTCAGAATTTTCTAGAATTGTGCAATTCTGGAAGATTCTGAACAAATCTGGTATTCCAGAATTGTGCAATTCTGGAAGACTGGACAATTCTAGAATTCCAACGTTGCGCAATTCTTGAGGATTCTGGACATTTCTGGTAATTCTGGAAGATTCTGGACAATTCTGGTATTCCAGAATTTTGTAATGCTGGAAGATTCTGGACAACTCTGGTATTCCAGAACTGTGTACTTCTGGATAACTCTGAAGAATTTTCTGGCTCCCGATTTCTGCTTAAAAAAAGTCCCTGACCATCACCAGGGGTGAAAGAAATAAAGTGGTCCCCTCCCTATCCATGAGAAAAAACAGACCATGCGCAACAATTTTTCAAGCATAGTGTCAAATGGGAAATATAGTCACGCTGCTTAAAATATTGAAGATTTCCTCATTTATTTATTTAGGTTTCTGACGTTGCCTTGTACATGGATTGTTCGTTCATTTGACTGACGGTTCGGTTCTAGATCTCAGAGCTCCCTCTCTAGCCACTGGTAATATAATAACCTTTAGTTGTACTTAGGTCTCCTAGAACTCCCTGTCTAATAATTGCAAATGATGTGATGTTTTAATAGTACTTAGGACCCCTTAACTTCCTTGTATGACTACTGTTAACCAACTACTTTTCGCTGATATTATATTTCGCGTTTCGGACATTCCAGTTCAACTTCAGGGCTATTAATATTTCGGCATCTTCCATTTCTTCTGACACATTTGTTTTGATTACAATTTTTGGCTACAATCTATTTTCACGATATTTCAACGCTAATAAAGATCGCAAAATAAATCGCTCGCTAAAATATATTGGTTTACAGTATTCATAAAGATGTGACCTCTTTAGTTGAACTCAAGTCCCTTTAAGTTCCCGGCCTGACCACTTGTAATGTTTCTTCAGTTTAGGCATTTAAAAAAATCTACATTTTGCAAATAAAATCGATGGATAGTAGTATACATGTACCGTTCAGTTCGTATTTGACGAGGTGCCCGACGAGGTGCAACGAGGTGCTACCGTAGTAATACTATATATCATGCCTTCGTCTTTGACGATGTGCTGTTGTTCTAATAGTATATTCTATGGCTTGTAATTGAACGAGGTGCTATTGTTCTAGTAGTATACTCTATGGCTTGATATTGGACGAGGTGCTATTGTTCTAATAGTATTTTCTATTGCTTCGTATTGGACGAGATGCTATTGTTCTAATAGTATATTCTATGGCTTCATATTGGACGAGGTGCTATTGTTCTAGTAGTATATTCTATGGCTTCGTATTGGACGAGGTGCTATTGTTCTAACAGTATATTCTATGGCTTCGTATTGGACGAGGTGCTATTGTTATAATAGTATGTTCTATGGCTTCGTTTTGGACGAGGTGCTATTGTGCTAATAGTATGTTCTATGGCTTCGTATTGGACGAGGTGCTATTGTTCTAGTAGTATATTATATGGCTTCCTATTGGACGAGGTGCTATTGTTCTAGTAGTAACTTATTCTTTGGCTTCGTATTGGACGAGGTGCTATTGTTCTAATAGTATGTTCTATGGCTTGGTATTGGACGAGGTGCTATTGTTCTAATAGTATATTCTATGGCTTGGTATTGGACGAGGTGCTATTGTTCTAATAGTATAGTCTATGGCTTGGTATTGGACGAGGTGCTATTGTGCTATAGTATATTCGATGGCTTCGTATTGGACGGGGTGCTATTGTTCTAGTAGTATATTCTATGGCTTCGTATTTGACGATGTGCTATTATACTAACACTTCACTTGGTTTACATGGTAACTGTTTGTTTTATTGTAGTCTCGCCCTCTAAGATGCTTTCATTTTTGAAGCTTGGGTCTCGCCCTAACTTAAGTGTGCAAATGGGATAGATATGCAAATGAGGTGTTACTAATTAGAAACAGTTCATTCTGGTATTGCCTTTAACCCTAATTTTTACCCTATACCTTAAACTTTAACCCTAAACCTAAGCCTATCCATAATTTATTGACCCTAACTAACAGTAACCTTAATGTATATAAAAGTAACCCTAACCCTAATATATATAACCACAACCCTCACCGTTATCTAACCTTAACCATGATATAACCCCATTCTATTTATGATCTAACTTTTACCCTAACCTTTTACCTAAACCTTTTGTTGTAGTGTTGTAAGATAACCAGCTATGACTTTGTTTAGATGTATTATAACTAACTCCATCCAACTCATACTTACACTAATCCTAATCTTAATACTAAACCCTAATCGTTTTTCCTTTTGTATGCATTATTATGTGTTCTCTCAATTCTTATACACTCATTTTCTGATTTTGTTGTTTTTGTTCACGCCTCTAACCATAACCATTCTTTTTGCGGATTTTTTCTATATCTCCATAGTTACTTCCTTTTTTTATGGTTTTTCTAATATTCTCAAACTATTGGAGTTATCTCCCTTTTATCTCTAACCCATGGTAACTCTATATTCATTTTTTCTAAAACGTAAACTATTGGAGTTATCTCCCTTACCCAACCTCTAACCCTAACCAAAGTTGCTATGACCATTCACTATTCATTTATTCTATTGTTTGTTTTTTGTTTTCGAATCTAATTCTAATCTTCTCATGTTATCCCCCTTTTATCCAACTTCGAACTCTAACTCTTAGTTGCTATGACAACTCTATATTCATTTTTTTCGAATGTTATTCTAATATTCTCTAATTATTATAGTTATCTCCCTTCTATCCAACCTCTAACCTAGCCCATGACTACTATTTTCATTTATTTTCAATTATTTCTTATTTTCTTAATTTTTAAAATCCTACTTTTTATTTAATTTTATACTTTTTTAATAAGGGACCGACCATTTAACTTGGAGGGGGGGATGGTTTTTTTCTAAAAAAATATTTTGGATCTGATTTTATGTAAAAAAAATATTTTGGCTGCCAAAATGATGAAAAAAAAATTTCTGAATGAGGCTTTCTGCCCCAAAATATAATGTTAATTTTGAAAAAAAAATATTTTGTTGATACGCGTGCTGTCCAGAAAAAAAAACCATAACTCCCCCCCCTTCAGGTTAAATGGTCGGTCCCTAACCATAGTCACTTTCCCCTTTCCATAACCTAATCACTAAGGCATTCTCCTTGAACTACATTATTTTCTCGTTTCTTGGAGGTCACTCTGCGTTTATCCAGGCTTGTGACTGGCTATCCGATAGGATAGGCCGCATTACCCTCCCTCCCTCCGTCCCATTTGTGTTTAAGCTATCGGGTGTGTTTTGATTTTGTTGATGTAGAATGTCATATTCATAAGAAGATGTATTGTCCATTTAGTGTGAGGTCTCTGTTGTCTTATGTATTCCAGGAGATCCTGTCCTGTCGATCCTTCATCGATAAGCTGGTGAAGATCTTCTTTATTCTTTATTAGCATGGGCACTTCCAAAAATCTGGTGTTACTCTGGCTGGCATGATAGTATCTCAATTCATCCGTTTCTAAATTTCGCAAAATAAAGCCAAAAGAAAAATTAATTTTAAACACAACAATAAATGACAACAAATACTAACTTGAACACCAAAACACAATATGGAATGTAAACTATGAATACAAACAAAACAAAACATGACAACACAATGACATGAACTGTTACATGAAACATAACAAGATACATTAAACATGAACAATAACACAACAAAGTATGAGATCAAATGTGAACTGTTACATGAAAACTTAATATGATATGTTAAATATGAACATAAATGCAACAAAGTTGAAAAATAAATCTAAACTTATATATGAAAACACAACATGACACATTAAACATGAACATTATTACAACAAATTATGAAAAGAAATGCAAACTTGTACATGACAATTGAATTACAATAATATGAACTGTTACATGAAAACGTAAGATGTAACGTTAAATATCGAGTTTGGTGACGCAATATTAAACATATCGATGTTTATGAAGACTTTAACACAAAAACACAATATGAAATGTAAAATATATACATAATAACAATAAATTATGAAGATAAATGCAAACTTGACATGAAAACGTAAGATGAGACGTTAAATATAAACACAAATACAATAAACGCGAAAATTTATTGACATTAATGGAAACAAAACTTAAATAAACGATTAAATATTTGTTAAGAATGACACAATCACATTAAAATATTTAAACAAATCGATAATGAAGGCAATATGAACAATAAATACCAATATAAATGATATAAGATCAACATTATGTGATACATTAGTAGTTAGTTTAAAGTATCTGGATGGTAAAAATGACGATTTCATGATATTGTGTTAGTAAAAGGAAGATTTCATGATATGGTTTTAGTTAAACGGGAAGATGTCATAGTACTGTTATGGTACAGATGGTGATTTTAGTGTATCCGGGTGGTGGTGGCGGTGATTTTCAGGTATTTGGGTGGTGGTGGCGGTGATTTTAAGGTTTCTGGGTGGTAGTGGTGGTGATTTAAAGGTTTCTGGGTGTTGGTGGTGGTGGTGGTGGAATAATAGGCTATGGTGGTGGTGGTGGTGGAATAATAGTTTATGGTGGTGGTGGTGGTGGTTGTGGCGGCGGCGGCTGCGGCGGCAAATATACCTGGTATATGACACAGCAGCAGCAGCCATTATGCCTCGCATATGGCACTGCAGCAGTAGCAGCAGCAGCAGCAAAAAACCGTAAAAAGGCCGATAAAGACGATAAAACTGCGATACATTCATCAAAAATACGATCTGAAACATAAAATTGAACAGAAATACAATAAAACTTATTACAAATGCAAATATTTACTTCGAAAACATCAAGATAAAATGAATTAACGTGAAATTTCGTACTGAACGAGACTTGTTAAAGGTAACAAATATCAAGTTGACAGTGTAACTAAACGATTGAGAAGCCTAAACATACCCCGAATTGATATATCACATGACTATAGTACCAAAAGTTTGGATTAAGACTGACCTAGGGCCGAATTAAGGCCGACTGAGTCCGATCTTTGATTTCTTAGGGCCGATGTCATCAAAATAGTACATGACAGCGCTACAACACCAACGCTAATCGCTTTAGAACTACATGTATAAAGATACCCCGAATCCATATATGATATGACTATAGTACGAATAGTATTGATTAAGGCCGATCTAGGGCCGACTGAGGCCGATTTTTGATTTCTAACGGCCGATAACTTCATAACAGTACGTTATAGAACTTAACTACCTATTCAATTCGCTTTAGAAGCCTAAAGATACATCAAATCCATATATGGTATGCCTATAGTTGAACGATTTCAAATTAAGGCCGAATTAGGGCTGTTTAGGGCCGATTTCTCGTTCACACTCGTAGCAAGAGTTTCTTAAATCTACACCAATCGATTCAGCGACCCCAATTTACCCTAGTATGACATCACAAAGGAACGAAAATACGCAAACAATACTAAAAAAATAAGGGTTACTCCAAATAGTATATAGGTGGTTTTCAGGTCGTATTTGTCGAGGTGGTGCGAGGTGGTGCCGGAAGTGACGTAGACCGGGAATGAGGCCACCGGAAATCACTTGACCGGAAGCGGAAGTCACGTGACCGGAACACGAAGTGTTAACCTTGCACATGCGCAAGTTTGGGAGGGGATTCCCTTAAAATCTATTTATAGAACGGGAAAGCCACCTATATACTACTTGCAGTAACCCTTATTTTTTTAGTATTGTTTGCGTATTTTCCTTCCTTGTGATGTCATACTAGGTATATGTATACCAGGTATATTTGCCGCCGCCGCCGCCCCCCCCCCCAAACCACCACCACCACCACCACCATAGACTATTATTCCACCACCACCACCACCATAGCCTATTATTCCACCACCACCACCACCACCACCACCCAGAAACCTTAAAATCACCGCCACCACCACCCAAATACCTGAAAATCACCGCCACCACCACCCGGATACACATAACAGTACTATGACATCTTCCCGTTTAACTAAAACCATATCATGAAATCTTCCTTTTACAAACACAATATCATGAAATCATCATTTTTACCATCCAGATACTTTAAACTAACTACTAATGTATCACATAATGTTGATCTTATATCATTTATATTGGTATTTATTGTTCATATTGCCTTCATTATCGATTTGTTTAAATATTTTAATGTGATTGTGTCATTCTTAACAAATATTTAATGGTTTATTTAAGTTTTGTTTCCATTAATGTCAATAAATTTTCGCGTTTGTTGTATTTGTGTTTATATTTAACGTCTCATCTTACGCTTTCATGTCAAGTTTGCATTTATCTTCATAATTTATTGTTATTATGTTCATATTTTACATTTCATATTGTGTTTTTGTGTTAAAGTCTTCATAAACATCGATATGTTTAATGTTTGCGTCACCAAACTCGATATTTAACGTTTCATCTTACGTTTTCATGTAACAGTTCATATTATTGTAATTCAATTGTCATGTACAAGTTTGCATTTCTTTTCATAATTTGTTGTAATAATGTTCATGTTTAATGTGTCATGTTGTGTTTTCATATATAAGTTAAGATTTATTTTTCAACTTTGTTTCATTTATGTTCATATTTAACATATCATATTAAGTTTTCATGTAACAGTTCACATTTGATCTCATACTTTGTTGTGTTATTGTTCATGTTTAATGTATCTTGTTATGTTTCATGTAACAGTTCATGTCATTGTGTTGTCATGTTTTGTTTTGTTTGTATTCATAGTTTACATTCCATATTGTGTTTTGGTGTTCAAGTTAGTATTTGTTGTCATTTATTGTTGTGTTTGTCTTCATACTTAACGTTATATTTCGTATTTTTGGTATAAACATTCATGTCAATGTCTGCATGTTCACTTATCTTGTGTCGTTAAATGTTCATATTTGAACATTTCTACTAGTATTTGGTGTTCACATTCATATGTTGTATCAGTTCATGTTCATGTTTTAACATTAATGCTTGTATTTTTGTTCATATTTCATGTTGCATGTTGTGGTTTGATATTCAATTTCTCATGATTGGGGTTAATGTATAATGTTTTGTATCACATGATCTTGATATTTTAAGTTTCGTGTTTTGTTTTTGTGTAAATATTCATATCAATGACTATATGTTGTCATAATGTTTGTCAATTCATTGGAGATTTCAAGTTATGTTTCAGTTTTATCATTAAAGTTCATATGAATGTCGTTTAATTTTGATATTTCAATGTTTCTGATTATATTTTTGTTCATATCAGTGTTAATGTTCATATGTTTTATATCACTTTATAGTTATACTTAACGTTAGGTGTATGATTTGGTGTTCATATTCGTATCAATGTTCATATGTTGACATGTCCTGAATCAATTCATTGTCATTCTTTGTTGAGCTTACATTAATGTTGTTAAGTTGTCATGTTCTGTTGTGTTTGTGTACATAGTTTACATTTCATATTGTGTTTTGTTATAAACACCTGTGTCAATGTTTGCATATTTACATATCTTGTGTCGTTTAATATTTATATTTTAACATTTCTACTTGTATTTGGTGTTCACATCAGTGTGTTCTCATATGTTGTATCAGTTAATCTTCATGTTTAATGTGTAATGTTGTGTTTTTGTTCATATCTCATGTTACATATTGTGTTTTGATGTTCAAGTTCTCATGAATGTGGTTAATCTATGATGTTTTGTATCATATGATCTTGATTTATTAACGTTTCTGTTTATATTTGGTTCATTTGGTCGTCAGTTTCTATTTGTTTTCATAGTTTGTGTTTCATATCATTCTTTCAAATAAAGTTCATATGCTTACATATTTTTGTTTATTCATAGTCATAGTTAACGTTTCGATATGTGTTTTGATATCAATATTATGTTTATATTTTACGTTTCGTAGTGTTTTTGATGTAAACATTAAGTAAGTCACCATTTTTGAAACAAAAAGTGGATTGAAAGCGTACATAATATTGACCAATCAAATTACAGAGATTTCAAACAATCAAAAGCCTCCATTTCCAATGGATTGACCAATCAGAATGCAGGAAAATCAACCAATCAGAAACCGTCTTACAAAGTGAACCAACCAATCACAGCCATCGATACAAATGACTTTGACTATATAAAGGGGCAATCGACCAGCTTCCCCAGATTTCAGTCAGTAGCGATCAGACATGGAACTTCCAGCTGAACTCCAAACCTATCTTGCTGCCGCCATCAAAGATGGAATGGAAATGAAATGGACTTTCTCCACTTCAGAACACAAGACAGAGGTGAAACTGACTTGGATCAAGGTTCCGGAGAAGCCGAACCAGGCCCCGAAAAAGATCCGTTCTCCAGCCACCAAGAAGAGAAACGCTCGTCGTCTCGCCCAGTGGCGCCAGAACAGGAATGCCGTTGAAACCACTGCGAAGACAGTACCGAAAGAAACAGCAACACAACAAACGCAGACACAGCAGAAGGCAACAGCTAGCCAAGGAAGCAATACACCACCACCACGAAGAATCTCCAGGTCTAACGCAAGCACTGAAACAACAACAAAGAAAGGGAGACAACTCACGCCAACAAAATACTGAAGACGACAAACTTGAGGGAAGAACATGGACGGCCTCAACAGTAGTAGTCAGCCCATATAATGAGAAACAACGCTGCTATAGAATGGAATTTGAGGGAAACTATCCACTATAGCGAGGGGTTCGATGTAGAGAACTTAGACCTGGAGAAGTACCAAGACTCCTCAGACACCGACACAACATCTAGTCGTCCTTTGACACCACAGGCAACACCATCAGCTCGGGCCAAGGAAAGAAAAAAAGTGAAACCAAAAAGAAAGAATTAGATGTTAAAGAAGAAAGCCATCTGTCCGCAATTACCAGTTTGGTAAGCCGGACGTTAAACCCTCAGAACCTACCTACCTACCTACCTACCTGCTTCCCCAGTCGCCAGACTGCCATTCTGCTGACCAGAAGTTAAAATGTTCACCTGTGACAAATGCCCGAAGACGTACACCGAAAAGCGGAGTTTACAACTACACGCGAAGTGCCATTCAGAGAATAATCAAGAGTTCAGCTGTACCAAGTGTGAGAAAAAATTCGACCGAGAAGACAACAAAAGAAGGCATGAAGCTTCCCATGACTACACACTGAAGTGTGATGTCTGTGGTCAATATTTCAACGACCAATCTAATCTCAAGCGTCACCGTGCTATACATGAAAGACCAGGTGCCAAACCTACGAAACTTATGTTGATGATGAACAGACTCAAAACATCACAATCTGGAAAAGGGGATAAACCACCTACAAAGCCACCTGAAAGCAGCAAGAAAATACCAACCGACCCATCAGTCAAGACTATTTCCACACCAGCAACCGATGAGGATCCTACCAAACCAGACGTCTTGCCCGAAGATCGTGACACTCGACAGTTGTACCTAGAAAACTGGCCAAGCATTCGCAATGCACAACATACAGGAAACCTTGTACAGGATCGATACAACTTCGTTTTGGACAACAGCTCTCTACCAAATATCCCAGAGAAATTATGGGAAATTTTTTATCAATAGACGTCAGCCTTTAAAATTAATTTTTCTTTTGGCTTTATTTTGCGGTTTTTAGAAACGGATGAACTGAGATACTATCATGCCAGCCAGAATAACACCAGATTTTTGGAAGTGCCCATGCTAATAAAGAATAAAGAAGATCTTCACCAGCTTATCGATCAAGCAGACCGACAGGATCTCCTGGAATACATAAGACAACAGAGACCTCACACCAAATGGACAATACATCTTCTTACGAATATGACATTCTACATCAACAAAATCAAAACACACCCGATAGCTTAAATACAAATGGTAGGGAGGGAGGGTAATGCGGCCTATCCTATCGGATAGCCAGTCACAAGCCAGGATAAACGCAGAGTGACCTCCAAGAAAAGAGAAAATAATGTAGTTCAAGGAGAATGCCTTAGTGGTTAGGTTATGGAAAGGGGAAAGTGACTATGGTTATTAAAAAAGTATAAAACTAAATAAAAAATAGGATTTAAAAAATGAAGAAAATAAGAAATAATTGAAAATAAATGAAAATAGTAGTCATGGGCTAGGTTAGAGGTTGAATAGATGGGAGATAACTATAATAATTAGAGGTTAGTAGAATAACATTCGAAAAAAAATGAATATAGAGTTGTCATAGCAACTAAGAGTTAGACTTCGAAGTTGGATAAAAAGGGGATAACATGAGAAGATTAGAATTAGATTCGAAAACAAAAAACAAACAATAAAATAAAAAAATAGTGAATGGTCATAGCAACTTTGGTTAGGGTTAGAGGTTGGGTAAGGGAGATAACTCCAATAGTTAACGAATATGAAATAACATTTTAGAAAAAAATGAATTTAGAGTTACCATGGGTTAGAGATAAAAGGGAGATAACTCCAATAGTTTGAGAATATTAGAAAAAACAATACAAAAAGGAAGTAACTATGGAGATATAGAAAAAAACTGCAAAGAGAATGGTTAGGGTTAGTCGTGAAGAAAAACAACAAAATCAGAAAATGAGTGTATAAGAATTGAGAGAACACATAATAATGCATACAAAAGGCATGACAATGACATATTTTAGCTGCGATCGATGTTGCTCAACATTTTTATTCTCTTCTTGTAACCCTGGTGCTTTCAGCTGGATAACCCTGAGCATCGCCCAAGTTTGCACTCCATGGCGGGTGGGGAGCAAGGGAGTGACCTTGGTATAATTTTTGTCAAGAATACCGCTCAAGTGCACGCTAGGGGCCTTCTTGATCTCGGTTGAGGGGGTGAATATTGTTCACCTCTAGTTAAAGACCCTCAGGCGACATCAAGATGTAGACAGGAATAAAAGCCCTGTCCTTGATAAACCGGAGTTCTCTATGTATGGTGTGCGTTTCTGTCACATGTACATTCACTCCATATCCTCTCATTTTTCCTAAAAGGTAAAACGATTAGGGTTTAGTATTAAGATTAGGATTAGTGTAAGTATGAGTTGGATGGAGTTAGTTATAATACATCTAAACAAAGTCATAGCTGGTTATCTTACAACACTACAACAAAAGGTTTAGGTAAAAGGTTAGAGTTATGTTAGTATAATAGCACCTCGTCAAATACGAAGCCATAGAATATACTACTAGAACAATAGCACCTAGTCCAATACGAAGCCATCGAATATACTATTAGCACAATAGCACCTCGTCCAATACCAAGCCATAGACTATACTATTAGAACAACAGCACCTCGTCCAATACGAAGCCATCGAATATACTATTAGAACAATAGCAACTCGTCCAATACGAAGCCATAGAACATACTATTAGAACAATAGCACCTCGTCCAATACGAAGCCATAGAATATACTACTAGAACAATAGCACCTCGTCCAATACGAAGCCATATAATATACTACTAGAAAAATAGCACCTCGTCCAATACGAAGCCACAGGAGATATTTTACGAAAGGATATGGAGTAAATGAACATGAGACCATAACACATATGTTAACTCCAACTGCACTAATTTTACTATTTAGCACCTCGTCCAATACGAAGCCATCGAATATACTATTTGAACAATAGCACCTCGTCCAATACGAAGCCATAGAACATACTATTAGAACAATAGCACCTCGCCCAATACGAAGCCATAGAATATACTACTAGAACAATAGCACCTCGTCCAATACGAAGCCATAGAATATACTATTAGAACAATAGCACCTCGTCCAATACGAAGCAATAGAACATACTATTAGAACAATAGCACCTCGTCCAATATGAAGCCATAGAATATACTACTAGAACAATAGCACCTCGTCCAATACACAGCCATAGAATATACTATTAGAACATCAGCACCTCGTCAAAGACGAAGGCATGATATATAGTATTACTACTTTAGCACCTCGTTGCATCTCGTCGGGCACCTCGTCAAATACGAACTGAACGGTACATATATACTACTATGGATGTTCCATGGAACACTTGTGTCGCCTGCACTGTAAATGAAAATTCTAAGTATTAGGTGTATGTCTGGATCAGGAGAAAAAAACATATCATGTAAATTTGTTTAAAGGTCTTGCAGATTAACAAACCAAATTAACATTTAAGCTATTTTTGCTCAGTGAACCTCTAAAATCTGTAAAACAGAAATTTTAAGTATCAGGTGCACAACTAAAGCAGGTGAACAACATATCCTGCAAGTTTGGTTGGAATATGACTTACAGTTTTTGGGGATTTCAAGATTAAGCAATTGAATAAACTCAGACAAAAATTACAAATTTTGTACCATTGACCATATTTGTTGAAAATATTCAAAGATGGTAAACAGGAAGTAGATGTCAAACAGAAATAAATTCGATTAGCACAATATGGAACCCCATACTTAAGCCACATACACAATTTCAAGTGGCTGTAATTTGTAGTTGATGAGAAAAGTGTTAAGAAAACTTGTATTATTGACCATATTTGTTGAAAATACTCCAAGTCAGTAAACAGGAAGTAGATGTCCGACAGACCTGAATCTGATGAGCGCAATATGGAACCCCATACAAAAGTCACATACAAAATTTCAAGTGGCGCTGATTTGTAGTTGCTGAGAAAAGTGTTACGAAAATTTGTACCATTGACATACTTGTTGAAAAAATATTGCAAGTCGGTAAACAGGACAGACCTGAATTCGATAAGTGCAATATGGAACCCTATATTTAAGTCACATACAAAATTTCAAGTAGTTGTGAATCGTAGTTGCTGAGAAAAGTGTTAAAGTTGGACGGACAACGACGAGGACGGCGCCGCAAGACGACTAAAGTGATCCCTATATGTCGACACACACTACGTGTGCAGGCGACACAAAAATGCCTAAATTTATGTCTTCAAAATACTTGCAATAAAATGATACTGATATCTAGTACTGAGTTTTGTAACAATAAAATCACGTGAATAAAATAGTGAAGTGGCACAAACATACATAATTTTACTTCATAGAAAAAAGAAGGGAAACGGGGAATGTGTCAAAGAGACAACGACTCAAAGGAAGTAATATGTGTATTAAAGACAAAAGGGTCAGAACTCTGTAGAAAATGGGTTATTCATTCTGAAGACACAACATTGCAAAATGTAAAGCATGGTGGTCAACAATACTGTGAAGTTTTATTTCATTCAGATCAAAGATATAACAGAAGTTGTGCCTACAAACCAAATTTACCTAAATTCTTAGTCAAAAGAACAATAACTCTGTAGAAAAAGAGTCAAGCAGTCTATCAACACAATGCCGGGGGTATGCCTATAAAGTTTTGTTGCAATATGATCTAAGATGTAAGAAAAATGGTGCCATCAAGCTAAATTTAACTACATGAAAAATCATAAAAAGGTCATGTCTCTGTGGACAAATGGTTAAGCATTCTGACAACACAACATGTAAAACTTAGTATTGTGGTCAACAGTCCTGTTAAGTTTGTTTATAATCAAAAGTAAAGCTGTCGCAAAATGGCAACCTGTTATGCTCTTACTGAACTGACCCTGAATCAATTTGGCAAGTACAAATTTAAATATGTGCGGACACAATACAGGTGTGGTCCAAGTAGTACAAGTATGAGTAGTATAGTTGGGCACTATAGAACACTTTTGTCGTTGTGCATTCTTTGTTAAATATTTTATGGCTATTCGTTTTTCCCTTCAAATTCCGGTTCCGGAGATCGTTTCCGTTCCGGAACCGAGAAGTGTAGTACTTTAGTATGTCGGTGACCTTTGGCCTTGCCTTAAGCTTTTGGTCTCACCTGTCTATTGCCATTGGTCATGCCCTGTCATTGGCAAATATCAGTCTCACCCTACCTCAATTCAAGGTTCTTTTGTTAGTCTCGTCCTACCTCAATTCAAGGTTCTTTTATTAGTCTCGCCCTATCTCCATTCAAGGTTCTTTTATTAGTCTCGCCCTATCTCCATTCAAGGTTCTTTTATTAGTCTCGCCCTACCAAATTCAGGATTATTTTATTAGTCTCGCCCTACCTCAATTCAAGGTCCTTATTAGAATCGCCCTATCTCAATTCAATGTTTTTTTATTTGTCTTATCTTTGATCTCATGCTAACCCTAACCCTAATCTTACACTTATCCTCGCACTAACCCTATTTTTTTTGTTAGATAATGTTGTATATGTTTAGATATACCATGATTTACCCTAACCCCTAACCAATTCAACCTTAACCATAATGTATATAACCCTAACCCTTATGTATAACTCTAGTCATTTGGTGTTTGTATGCATTATGTTGTGTTTCTTAAGTCCTTATACATTCGTTTCCTGATTTTGTTGTCTTTTGTTCATGACTAACTCTAACTATCCTTTCTTGTAATTCTTTCTGTACCCCTTTTTATAGTTATGTCTGCGTTTATCCAATGCTTTTCTCAAACTATTATCCTCCTTTTATCCTACCTCTAACCCTAACCTAAGTTGCTATGACAACTTTTATTTTTTCTCTGTTTGTTTTTTTTTTGTTGATGATGTCTTTATGATTATCTCCCTTTTATGTTTCTATAACCTTAGTTGCTATGGCAGCTTTTATTTGTATAAATTTTCATTAGATTTATTTTATTATTATTATTCTATTATAACTAATTCTAGTATTTTTTTCCATTTTTAATATAATTGTTTATTATCTATTATATTTTTTATCTTTTTAATTTTATTATTATTATAATTCTAGTATTTTTTTGCATTTTTAATATATTGTTTATTATTAATTATATGTTTTACCTTTTTAATTTTATTATTATTATTTATTTAATTATTCAATTCATTTATTATTTTTCATTATCATTTAATCTATTGATTCTTTTATTTTATTTCATTTATAATAATTTTTTATTATTATTTATCTATTTATTATATTATTTATTATAATATCGTTATTCGTTTATTTTATTAACTTATTTATTATTTATATTATTTAATATATTTATATTCTTAATTAATTATTTATTAATTATATTGATTTATTTTATCTATAATTTATTTTTTTTAAATTCATTTATTATTTTATTCTTTTTATTATTCTTTTATTATTAAATTATTATATTATTAATTATTTATTTATGTTGTTTTCTTTTTTTTTAAATTTATTTAATTTTTATTACTTTGTATTTTATTTATTCATCTATTTAATTTACTTTATTATTTTTATTTATTTATCATAACCAATATATATGATATTTATTTATAATATGGTTTATTTATTCCTTTTTTATTATAATTTTATTAGTTAATTTTTAATGTAATTAATTCATTATTCTTTTTAATACTATTTTACCATAATTTATCATAATTTATATTATTATTATTTTATTATTTTATTTATTAATTTTAATTATTATTACTTTTATTATTATGCCAGCGAAGCTGGCACTTATGGTAAGAATGTCATCGGTGCCTTCGATCTTTTTTCTGCCTGTCACGTGACCTTTTTTGTATGACCAAAAGATCACATGACAAAATCAACTTCATTCATTGGCTAATTTCATTTCTCAACATAACGAGAGTCAGTTTGCTTATACATTTTTTTGTAAAACTGTCATTTTTCTTCTTTTTGTCACCCAGTCAACTCGAAAATTATTGTCAAAAAATTCTCCGAAAACTTAAATCATATGTCTCGTGTTTCAACGGACTTCAACGCCAAAAAATTCCCCTCTGGTATCCTTGCCATTTCACGAGATTACCATAACGGCAATCCGCTCAATCGGAAACTAGTTCGTGTTGACATGGTGACATTGACGATGAACCGTGACATTTCCGTTTAGCAGTTTAGAAGTTTTTTTTTTCACAAGCACTTGTTTCATTGAAAATGTCAGTCCCTCCCACTCTCCTTCCAAGAGAGGGAGGGCTAACATTTTTCATGAAACAAGTGCCTGTAGTTTCAAGCCATACTTGGCATAAGCTTCTATAACCTTTAACTTTGACTTCTTTTGACTCGTCAGATCATCGATTAATCAGTGCCTCTTCATGGCCCGGCAAAATTACGTTTGTTAGTAGTTAACTATGGGGAAAAGTCGTAGGTTTTCAAAAATCGTTTT
>MJUU01058820.1:0-12878 GCA_002080025.1 Modiolus philippinarum | reverse complement strand
ACCCAATTAGTGTTAAATAGCTTCACTTACCTTTAATGACGGTAAAGTAGTACAACTAATTGTTTTCTCGTTTTTATATAACTAAGTTTACAAGTCCTTGGGGGAAATGTGCTACATATTACTTTTTCCCAGTAATGAAACTGTGAAATTAGTTCGTTCATATATAGCAAAAGATCTTTAATTTTATTAATTTGGTACGTTTGCTGGTTATGTTTGACATTTCGGTAAGTTTTCCAAATTCTCTTGATTCGTCCGTTCAAGGCATTGTTTCCGAAATTAATTTGTTTAACATGTTTCCCCTCGGAAATTCATAATAAGCATATTTGGAGTAAAGTTTCCATCAATTAACAATGAAGGGATATGGAGTAAATGCAAATGAGACAAAGTCTCTACTCTACAAATACATGGTAATAATAAGCAATGGAAAAACGCTTTTATTGTTGTTCTTCATCTTGAAGTCACCATGAGGCCTTCAACAATGAGCTTTACTCATACCTCATAGCAAGTTCAAGACGGCCCCTAGCACCGGTTTGAGCGGAATTCATTACTAATTGTCGAGCAACGCTACATCCATGCTTTTTAGCCTAGTGATCAATGGATGCGGGATTGTCAACAAACATACAATTAACTGGCAAAATGTTCTTACAATCGCTGTCATCCATTGCCCGACAAAAAGACGAGGGAAGACGATCACAACATTCAAACAACCACAGGGCACTCATCGAGCCAATTGTAAGAAAACTTGGCATAATAAAATCATGAGATTTGGGCACAATGAACAGGTGGTCAGAATAACAATTTTAGATTACAAAAATTAGAAAAGGCCAAAATATGAAAGTGTGATAGCGTATCCATATGAGAGACTCTCTCAAGAACAAGTACACCATAACTGAAATGTATATAGACCATACATCTCTCTCACGGGGAATCTTTTTACGGACTCCACATTGCAGGAGAGACAAACTCCAGTCTAAAATTAACAATGAAGGGATATGGAGTAAATGCAAATGAGACAAAGTCTCTACAAATACATGGTAATAATAAGCAATGGAACAGCGCTTTTATTGTTGTTCTTCATCTTGAAGTCACCATGAGGCCTTCAACAATGAGCTTTACTCATACTTCATAGCTAGTTCAAGACGGCCCCTAGCACCGGTTTGAGCGGAATTCATTGCTAATTGTCGAGCAACGCTACATCCATGCTTTTTAACTTTTAAGGTAGATAGACGGTGATTTTCATATCCATGAGATTTTGTTGTAAGTCGACACAATTGAAGAACCAATCCTACTCACCCGAAATCTGTAAGAAAAACTATGTGTCACCATCCTTGTTTTTTCTAGAACTGAGATCAAAGTTTGCTCTTTTTTAGCCATTTTTCACCAAAATTTACAAAGAATGCACGGGGAAAATATAGAAAGGCAATTTTTAGCCATAGGAATTTGATGTATTTTTGTGAAAAGATAGTTTATGATGTAATTTATTGGTAACAATAAAAAAATGTATATGTCACCATGCTTTGAACGGAGATTTTTTTACAAAGTTTCCGGATTCAACATTATTTACGGGGAAAGGGAGTTAATTCGCGGTAAAGTAGACGAAATATGACGTTTCATATCTGTCATTTAATTATGACGTCACAAAGGAAAAGCCGTCAAATAACTGTTCCGGCCTGAAAATGAAACCTACTCCGTATCCGACTCTAAATTTTTCTAATGCGCGATTGAATTGCGCAGCGCAACAGTGTCTATCTACCTTAAGTTTTAATTGGCGTGTATCTCAAACACGAGATCAGCAACACATCATTTTCTATCCTTTCATTTATGAACTAAAGATAACAGTGAACACCTACAATGGCCAAAAATTACAATCACATGCCACAATCCACAAGGGACGTGCAATAAAAACATAAAATACCAGAGACAGCATACATGAATAACGATAGGAACTGCGGATAGCCGGGCTATGTACCGACACTAGCAAAAGAAGCGTTATGGTTAAATCGGTTTACTGGTGCCCAAACCTTCCAATTCTTTAATATATCAAATATGTTTTTTTCAATTTTAAACAAAAGCTAACATTTGTTTGAAAAAATAACACCAACTTTTTGGCTTGTCTGGCAAGCATTTGGCGAAACATCCAATATCCTATTACAAACCCTCCTATCTTTCAAAATCATTTCAAATATCTTGTATCGAAGAAAATACAATAATGTAAATATTTTTTTCATGTGGGTCTAATTTTGCGATTTCTGGGAAAAGGTATTACTTTGTTTTTTTTTAATTTGCGGATTGACTGCGTTTACATTATAATGAAAATTTTATTGGATTTCGTTTAGGTTTTCAGTCTACCAAGATATCCTTAAAAATTGGAGTCCCAAGAAAAAAAGCACTTTCACAGTATGTTGTAAGTCAAATAAAGAAAATGTTATATATCTCATGTAAATACTCTAGATAGCCACAATAAGCCCAAAGCATTCCAAAATATGGTATGCTGGAGCTCTTTAATAAACAGTTCAGGTTTCCTGATATGCTATGGAATATATCAGTCGAATCTATGAAAAGCATGGAGAACAATTTTAAGGAGGTTTCAATATATGTAACACGCCTAATGAGAAAAAATGGAAGCCAAACATATTGGATATAAAAACACTAAATGGTAGCTTTTATTTGAAAATAAAAAATAAATCAATAAAAGTGTCATATCATTACTGTGCCATATACGTATTTTGATTTTGTTTCTTGACATCATATCCCTTTATTTTTTTCGTACGAATTAATAAAAAAAGTAAATCCGCATAATAGAGAAACACACATACATATAAACACAAAGAAACTACCAGACAATACTTTCTCCAAATCTTTACATATCATACAATATACATTCAAGTTGGAAGATAGACACTATAAGTTCACTGACAAAGAAAACTTTTATGGTAAAGAAAGGTGGAATTAAGAATATACTATATAAGCTAATACCATAGCTTGAAGTTCAACAGTGAAGTAGAAAAATACCTATTTTCTATATAGTCCATATTGGAAAAACGCGAAAAAGGGTTTCCCTACATTTTAAAATATTTTTAAGTTTTTAATAAAATCTGCGTTCTAATGAAATAATGACTACTGGCATTTTATAGGCTATTGAATCCAGCAATGAGATAAAAAGTGGGAGCTATGGGGCAAATAAATAACAAGATACTGAAGTAACTGTAACTGTAACCCCACTAAGCCCTTCGGATGAGGGGTGAAGGTGAAAGAGAACAGTATCTTACACAGACAATAAAATTTCAATCAAACCACACAGATTCACAGTCAGACAACAATTGTATTTTCATCCTTTATATCATCTTTTATGAATCTTTCTGTTTATGGTCTGCGCTGCTCCCTATTGAAGAAACAACTTTTTAGGTTTTTATCTTACGATGAAATACAGTAATTTTTTAATTTGTTTTCTGAAGATTTCCGGGATTTATTCTAAAAGATGAGACTATTGAGTAGGCAATAAATAACAAAATACCGAAGTTTCAGATGTATAAATAGAATATATCTAAATACCGAAGTTTCTGTGAATTTTGATTCTGCATATGCGCATTTCGACAACTTATGTCTCATCAGTGCAGATAAAATCTAAATGTTTGGAAGACCGTTAAGTCAAAGATGTTTAAAAACTGATAGACAACAAATAATCAAATATGATCTAAATAGAAAGCCAAAATCAGCTAAGGACAGAGCTTTGCATGAGGGAGATACTCCTTAGTTTCAACAAAATTAACAAAAATTAGATATTGTAAGGTTCCAAATATAATCGGCTTTCGGGTCAGCACCGAAGTACTGACTACTGGGCTGGTGAATACCCTCGGGGACTAACAATCAAAACAATCAAATGAAAAATTAAAAACCAATGGGTGATCTCATTTTAGTTCTAAAAGTATGACCATTAAGATCACCTAAGGTAACCAAATAAAACGCAGATTGTACAACACTTGAAAATGAAAAATATATATCTAGGATATCATTGATCTAGTTATAATTGCTACTAGAGTACCCAGATATGGTTTCAAGTATGTTATAGATTATATGTTAACAACCATTACAACTCAACAAACATTATATAAGGTTGGAAGTACAAAATCAGTAGCTAGGCATTTTACAATAAAACACCAAAAAAAAATTATTTTTGACCGTAACAGTTGATTTGTTAATGTCGAAAATGTAGTTTATACAGTGATCTTTTGAATGTAGCAAAAAATTGTTTTGTGGCCGTCTCGTGTCTTTGTTTATCTGTGTCCTCGTTTTGTGCCATGTCTCTTGACCTTACTTGTTATAATGACCTTAACCTTTGTTTGTTCGGTATTCTGTCGCTGTGAATCAAAATTTTAGCCCTTTTTCCATTACAACCATGAATTGACTTAAGCGCAAAATAAGCTTTAGGATTCGGCACAAACGAAAGGAATACTCACCAAAGCCTCATACGTTTCTTAACCTCACCCTTTTGTTGAGTTACTTCAAGTCAATGTACTGTTATTGTCTATGCATGGAAACAGTGCGTTTAGATTATGTTGATTAAGTTTTATCAGATGTTGATAATTTTATACATTATTAAAATTTTCTCACAAGTTGCCTTTTTTCGAAGTGCAGTCTTATGTACAGATTCGAATGCAGGGAATATTATCTTGTGTGTTTAAATTACATTGTACCTATCGTGCTTTGTGTTGAACATATCGTTTTAATTACAAATTAACGTCCTAATAAAATTAAAATTTCTCCAAAACCCGTTGACTCGAACTGTTTTCAACGGTCCCTTGAGTAATTCGACTGTATAGTAATACACAAACAGTGGCACATTCCCTAAAATGAATAAGCGAACGACATGACGCGATGAAACATTTTTTAACTTTTGATTTTAAAGTCTAACTATTGTAGTAGATTTTATACATTGCACTTACTTATTATTTATAATAATTTTTTTTCAACTTCGGTGTCCGATTGGCGGTGTTTCCAAAGTTTTTTTTATGTTAAGCATGATTAGAAGGAGTACAGTCATTCACGACGACATGCGTTAAATTTCTATACCAGTTTATATAAGTCGTACGGTTAATTTAAATCTTATGATGTCGTATGACAATGGATATCCTGTTTATTTAAATCATTTTCCAGTATGTGTGACAAGTAACTGTTTAAATTACATCTGATTATATAGTCATTATATAGAAGTGTAAATATTAACATACAAATTACTGTTGACCATTGACCTTACATCCAACACTTTTATGTTGGTTGTAAGTTCGATGGACAACAGTAGTATAGGCTAACACTTTTATGGCATAAATAGTAAGCATTCATCTATTTTCAAACAAATAAGCTACTGTTATTATTTTCAATCAAAATTTAACTCATTTTTCATGCATTGACCAAAAACATTCCGATACTAAAAGGGCAGAAAAGGCTGCTTCAAAATAATAAAAAAAAACAAGCAGAGAATAAGGCAAACTGATACAAATACAGATAACTGCCAAAGACAAAACCATGCAAACAAACAAACACACTTTTGTTGCGTAGTTCCCCGGTGGATTGTGGCATGTGATTAATGTTCGGCCATTGTAAGTGTTTCCTGTTATTTTTTCTTCATTAAACGAAAGAAGAAAAAAACAAAAAAAAACAAAAAAAAACAAAAAACACAGCAAAACTTGCAGTCTCTGACACCAACAGAAAAACGTAAGCATCACCACGTGACCCGGAATTGTAAGCCTGATCTTGTAAATTCTAAACAACGTCAGTTTTTAATGATGCCCATAACAAATATATTTCATCAAACGTAATTGACAAAAAATTGTAATCCAACTAGTATCTCAATAGGTTTGTAACTCTCATTTAGCTACATAAATTTGCATTTCTGGCGAAACTTCACGGCGTTTTAAACAAAAATTTGAACGTCATAATCATCAAATGTCATGTTTTGGCGTTAAAAATTGTCGTCGTTAATTCTAGGTGTTACATAACTTACAGATCCATAAATGATGGGTCTTTCCCTGAAGTTATGTTGTGATGTTTTTTATTGAGTATTCTAATGTTTTTTCTTTCGACATGTTGCTATCAAGTTTTTAATATGTACGTTTATGATAATTACCCTTTTCAGTGACATTGTCCCCAATTTATTTGTCACTTTTTGTGTATGAGTTGTGAGCTTAAATCAAATATTAAATACAGGTTTTGGTCCAGGTCATACTTACCCATTTACTCCATATCCTTTCATGGTTTATTAGCCATTGAACACTTGCTGATACACCCAGCTTTTTAGCTCATCTGGCCATGCCAGGGCGAGCTTTTGCCATCACTTGGCGTCCGTCGTAAACTTTTAATTCAAAGATCTTCTCCTCTTAAACCACAGGGCCAATTGGAACTAAATTCGGTCACAATTGTTCTTAGGTGGTCCCCTTTAAAAATTGAATCCGGCAGGTCCGTACCTCATCCAAGATGGCCGCCAGCGGGGAACATAGTTTTAACATTGAACCCTACGGGAAAAGACATTCAAAGATCTTCTCAGAAAGTACCAGCCCAATTATACTCACTTAGTCACAATGGTCCTTAGATGGTCCCATCCAAAAAAGGTATCTGGCAGGTCCGTACCTCATCAAAGATGGCCAAACATACTAGGGCGGCGCATAACCGAGCAAAGAAAAAAATGTCAAATAGATAAATGATTAGATTCATCAAATGGACTCATCAATTAGATGAAGAACAACTATGTAAGAGTTGTGCCTTTTGCTTTGGTATACCATGTATTTGTAGAGACTTTGTCTCATGTGCATTTTCTCCATATCCTTACATTATTTAAAAAAAAACTAGTTGACAGAATGAGGAATTAACTTTACATCAGGTTCGTGTTTCAGTAATGAAAGATAAATTATATAAGCAGCAACCTAAAATTCCGCTTGTAGAATGGCTTCAATTAAACATCAATGTTTTTTATTTATGCCTTTATTGATACTTAAAATGGCTTTATCCATATATTACTGGACACTTTGGACCCTCATTTACGGAATGGAATTCGTTATCAACATATATTTTGGACATTATTTTATTTTAATTATTTCTCAAAAATCTAACTTGTTTAAGTCAAGTTTCAATATCTTAGTTTTAATTAATTGACTTTCAACAAATTCTAATTGCGGATTTTAGTAATCTTTAATCCTTAAATGGACTCTGTTTAGACAGTGTATGTTTTGGACATAAGTGACAAAATCTTAATCCACAGTTTGTGTTTATGTAGTTTTCTATAGTGACATTTCTATGGACAACGCTTATCTCTGTTTTATATATTGTTGTTATTTTATTTGTTATGTCAGTTGAGGTTTATAGTTCGGTTACGCCGGACTGCAAAATAAAAGTATAGAACGGAAATATATTCCTTCTTGATTTTATAACCGGAACGCCTACATTCCCCCGGTTATACATGTATCATTTCTTCACAAGCAAGTACAAACAATACAATTGCTCGTTAATCATAGTTTTTAGGCTAAAGACTGGAATTTACTTTCAGTGAATGTTGTAGCAACATACAACTATATTTTACAAATATAAATTAATACATTGTAATTACGTGTAATATTTTATCTCATTTCTTCCATTGTAAACTCGTGTTTCGGAAAAGATCAATATCATTTAGAAACGTATCGGTACTTACAATGAACAAATAATGACACGCATAATGTTCCCTTTGAATATAAAATTCACACTAGTTTTAAATACAGAGAGCCAAGTATTGCTGAATATTTAATTTTGTACTAAACGTGACACATTCTTTATTAATACACTTTATATTCTGTGAGAACTACTTAATTGTTCCTCATGTTTGTGCTTGAAAGATCCTATATTTCCGTCTTTCTCATTTCAATTCATTTTTTTTCATTGCTGTCATAACATAAAGAACAAATTATTTTCAAGACTAAGAATTCTTACTTATATATTTGCTGTTCTTGGTTCACTTTATTAAAAATGCCTAACATATTGGAAAGCTATTCGAGCTAAACTTTACTACCTAGCTGAGAAAAGTTTTGATGTAACAATCATTTGTGAAGACAGCGTTTTGTGTTCTATGCTGTCAGTTTGTTGACAATGCAAATAATTGCCAAGTTATATGTACAATTTACTCCAATTTTAAAGGGGTATATTTTTGACGCGCTGTTCATTTCTTCATAGTATATTTTTTAAATCATAGATTAAGGGAGTATGTATGTTATTTAAAATGTAATTTGAAAAACATTAAAATGTCTTGAATTTACTATGGGGTAAGAGTCTTTGATCTTTGTTGAATGTCTCATGGTGATTTCAAGATGAAGAACAACAATGAAAGCTTTGTTCCATTTGCTTAATCTTACCATATACTTATAGGGACTATGTCCCATGTACATTTACTCCATATCCCTTTATTTGTTTATTCAAATGAATACTGAAGCAACAGCGAAAAATCATACATCATGAATTATACAAGTTTTCTTCAATTTTCAAAGATAGGATATAGATCAAATGAAACAAAAATAATGTGTCCCTGTGCTAGTAATATTGAAAAGTGGCATCATTGAGTATTCCCTATTTGTTAAATATCTATATTTTTTTTGTTAAACTCAAACAGAATAAATAGTTTGAAAAAAAATCAGTTATCACTTTCGACCAAGTGCGAATCGACGAGAACATTATGAAAGTCAAAACATTAAATGCGATTGTTGAAAAAGTCATTATTACTGTCGTTAACATTTTTGATTTAATGACAATAATAATTTCTTTATCAGAATTGCATCTATTCTTTAGACTCTGATAATGATCACATCGATTCGCACTTGGTCGATAGTGGTTATACTTTTTGAATATAATTTATTTCGATAAAAAGAAAGGAAAATGATGAACGCAAACAAAACATACACAAGATAGTATTTTCTTTATTTGAAACCTTGTACCCACTTTTATGAAACGTATCTTAATAATGACTTCGGGTTGCTGAAAGAGTAGTGTTTTTACAGTACATGCATATGATATATTATGCAGGTGTATATTGAAAACAAAAAGAATCGCCTCAAAAACGAGTAAGAAGGACTGATTGGATTCCTTGCCTATTGAAATAGATATATACCACCTAAAAACAAACAATTTATGAAATTGAAGTGTACTTGTATTTTTTTCTATAATTAATGATAATTCTTTAACTAGATTTTAATTGACGTAAAAAAAATAAACAAATCGATTAAACTAAAATTACCCTAGCTCAATAGTTTTAATTCATTAGTTTTTCCCTCAAAGAATTCAAAGTTCAAAACCCTTTGTTTAGTCATTCAAATCCACATGACATTTTTTAACTAATATCATGTAAGTTTTTGAATCCAATTTCTATTTTTATTTATTTAGGATTAACAATAAAGGGATATGGAGTCTCTATAAATGCATGGTAGAATCAAACAATGGAACATCACTTTTACTGTTGTTATTCATCTTGAAGTCACCATAATGTCGTCAAAAAGAAGCTTTGCTAATACTTCATAGTAAGTTCAAGACGGCACCCTATCATCGATGTGAGCGAAATCCATCACTACATGTCGACCAACGCAACAACCCAGGACACCTGAAAGTAAGCTGCGATGAAGTTTAACAACCATTTTAACAACCAGCGTATATACGTCATTCAAGCAATTGGCCAGTTTTGTTAATCTTTAGATATTGTTTTCCTCTCTGATTTTGGACATGATTAAAATCTTGCAAAATAGTAATTCCCAGGTAAGTCTTCAATGATTTTCGATACAAAGAAATGAAAAATGTACTGAAATTTAACACATTTGTAACGCCAATTGAAAAAAAAAAACCACACAGATGACAATACCTTGTTTATTATTTGTAAACACGCAACAAAGTGTTTAATTATCAAATGCGTCTTATTCCCTTTAGTATTATGTTCTTTCGTCTCATTACTTTCGCGTAATCATATAAAATGTTTTTTAAAAAGTGGGCAGAATGAACCATTTGAATATATATACTTCGTTTTCATGATTTATTTAAATTTACTACACTGAAGAACAGGTGATTAGCATGCTGGAATTTCTCATCGACAACATATTTGTCCAGTTCGGGGGCAAGATATTCCAACAGACAGTCGGCATTCCAATGGGAACGAATTGTGCTCCTCTCTTAGCCGACCTGTTTTTGTTCACTTACGAAACAGAATTTTTGCAAAATTTGGTCAAACAAAATAAAATTAAAGAGGCTAGATCCTTTAATTACTCATACAGATATATTGATGATGTCTTGTCGCTTAATAATAGTAAATTTGCCGACTATATTCCATTAATATATCCCCCAGAACTTGAAATAAAGGAGACTACAGACACTGACCATTCTGTTTCGTTTTTAGATTTACTTTTGGAGTTTGACGACAGTGGCAACCTTAGCACACGAATTTATGACAAAAGAGACGATTTCAATTTTGATATTGTAAACTTTCCACACCTCGACAGTAACATTCCGTCTTCCCCATCGTATGGAGTATATATTTCTCAATTAATCCGTTACGCTAGAGCATGTAGTCACTATCAAGATTTTTTGAAACGACACAGATGTTTAATTCGTAAACTTTTAAATCAGGGCTTCGAGAAATGCAGATTAATAGTTTTTTTGAAGAAATTTATTGGACGATATCCAGATTTGATTGATAAATATTCAATTCCTATTTCCAATTTTATTGAAGACGGTTTTGTTTAAGTTTTGGCTTCTTTCTTTATATTTCTCTTCTTGCCACTCCAGTGTGATTTGTGCACCGAGCGACAAATACATTTTACCTGTATGACACTAGGCTTGTACATCGAACGACAAAAACATTTTACCTATGTCAGAAAAAATCTATAGATTATGACAGGAGGCACACCACTTTCTCGTCCTCCCTTTGACTCTTATGTTAAATTCCGGGATTTCAAAAATATGTCAAATAAGAAAATATAATTGAATTGATTTTGTACATAGTCGCAACAGAGAATTTTCGGTATTTGGTCGTATTTCATTCTATCCGTTCTAGCTTGTTACGCAACTTAATCATGTTTTTTAACTGTTCTTTGCTCTCTGTCGTTCATCTGGAAATATTCTATGATCTTGCTGATTATAACATGTATCAATTGGCTGGAGTCACTACAAATTATAAGGCACTATTTTTTATAGTACTATTTTCGAGGTCTGTCAAATATTGGCGTATTGAAATAGTGAAGTGCCCCCTGACAATATTATGGCTTTGACATTTTACACAATCTGGGCACACAGAAGCTATAGTTAGTCGTCATATAAGCGGGAGGTTGATGCATCATTAAACCTGGTTTAACCCACCATTTTATTTATAAAATGCCCGTTCCAAGTCGGGAATATGACGGCTTGCCAAAAATGTTCTGTGTTGGATTGTGTTTCCCTGATTTAGTCGAATGTTATACGGATTTTCCTTACTGGTCTCTTCCTTTGATCGTTTCGGACTTTTATTGTCACTTTCATTTGGATGAGTACCGAATAATATCGTATTATGATAAAGCATACCCGGATATACCAGCTAAAAACCCCAAAGTCCGTAAACCAATATCCAATAAGAAGTAATCAATATGCTTTCAAATTTGTCATTTGATCAGTTTACAAACTATGGCAGCTGTATATTTTGTGTATGATTCAGAAAAATCTTTCCGAATATATACATTTTCTGTATCACCCCAAAGTCGATGAAATAAGAAATGAAATGAAAAAAATCCTAAAAGCAAATCTACTTGGTACATTGTAAGTTTATCTTTTTCTGTATGATTATTGTCTGACGTCACGGCGTCAGACAGTATTAGGCTCAGAAAAAGCACATCCGGTAGGGCGCCCATGTTCGGTAAAGGCCCATTTTTGCATTGCATGACGGTCAATGAAGTGTTATGTGTTACTTTGATTGATTTAAAGTTACGACAATATCATTGCAAATTAATAAATTTACACTTACGATCGTGATTTTCATTTATTGTTTTTTCCGCGATAAATATTTTAAATGACATTATTAACCATTCTATAAGCGTGCTGTTGTATATAAATAAACATGCACTATGTTTTCATTAACACTTTAGGAAAGCTATTATACTGGTTTTGTCGGAATGAAAGACAAAGAAACCAGTTCGTTTGTTTAATACATGTATGTCCTTCCAATAGGTCAGGAGGATCGCAATTATTGAATTATATTGTGAGTTTTGTTTGGTTACCGTTACGAATATGAAGCTATGAAATTCTGGTAAATCATCAAACAAAATATACCTTTTATTGTAAAAAAGAATGGGTAAAAAGAAAAAGAAAGAATGCCGACGTCAGACTAGCTTTTTTGAAAGCTAATACTTGTTTCATATTCAAACAAAAAAATTACACCTACCTATGTTAAGGGACATATCTCTTAAAATCATCTGTATGTTTGTTTAGATCATTTTAAAAGATATATTTCTTCTGAGTAACAGAGATGATTTTAATTCTCTGGCACGTAAATGCTTAAAAAATCGATTGAACAACCTGTTTCAAACATCTTACAGATATAAAGAGTTATCTCCCTTAAACTAGGTCTACTACCTTTTGCATCTTAATTTGTAAATTGTTTCCTTATTCATACCCCCAGTTCGACATTATTATCCTCACTAATAAATCGCCAACAAGTACACGGAGTTCATTATGCCTACATCGTCATTTAGCCGCAACGATAGAGTATAATAATGCATACTTTTGTAAAAGATAAGACAAAATATGGTGTTATGTTAGCCATTTTAAAGGGTCAGTGAAAGGAAAACATGCTAATACTTATTTGCTTTTATACCCCGCCACACGTAGTGGCGTGGTATTATGTGATACCCTCA
>MJUU01058819.1:0-13567 GCA_002080025.1 Modiolus philippinarum | reverse complement strand
GGGGGGGGGGGCTTGGTCGATTTTGTAAATAGATAATTTAATCATGATTTAGGTGAAAATAAATATATCCGAGTTGTCGTGTAAATAAATAATTTAAAATATGATTTGAAGGAACAATTTTATGTCGCAAATGCAAATCAACAATTTGATGTGGCATGGTGAAAATAAATAAATTTTTCGAGTTTTTATGAAAATAAATAAATTTTCTGGACAAAATCGCCCAAATCTCCCCCTGAAATTCAAATGGTCGTCCCCTTACTACTGCAACATTTTCTTACACTACACATATACCTATTTCTTGTTAATATGAACATGCTTATCAAAGTGTCAATAAGATTAACTAATTAAAGAACGACAAAGCAGACATATATTAGCTTAACAGGATATCTTTACTTATAAACAATCAACAAACTAAAAATCAATATCAGATCCGTGGTCACCGTAGGTCACTCTAATAACCATAATTTACACCAAATCTGTGGTCAGTCCGTATAAATTACTGGATAACCAGACTTTATACCGAGTCTACGATTTATACCGATCGCTATTTAATTTATAACCAACTTTTATAGAACAGCGGTCAGTATTGATAAGAATTTAGATCTTCTGCCACTATAGCCATATTGTTACTGGTGTACATGTAGGTCACCGCAACTCGTATTAAACCAGTCTTCTATCATTATTAATCACTGAAACTCTTGTAACCAGATTTAATACCAGTGCTGTATAACGTATAGGTCACTGGAACTCCTATAACAGATTATCTGTTAATGTAGGTAACGTGAAGTCATAATATATATATATATATCTTAGATCATCGGTTATTGTAGGTCACTGGAAGTCAAAATATATAATCTTAGATCATCGGTCAATGTAGGTCACTGGAAGTCATACTACATTAATACATATCTTGGGTCAATGTAGGTCACTGCATGGAACTCTTTTAACGGGACTTTATACCATCTTTGTTGTCAGTATTATGTGTAGTTGGTACTCTTTTAACTTGATTGATTGGATTTGATTGATTGATTGATTGTGGGATTCTAAGTTCAGTTTTCGACAGGAATATATGACGGATTGTTATCATTTTTTTAGATCAACATAAAAAGGTGTTTACTTTTTTTACAGTAATACCAAATTAAAAAGGCTTGATTAGTGTAAATTAAAATTACAAATGCTTCCCTTTTTTCAGATCCTATTGGTTCATCAACTTCCGTTTGTCTTCTTTCATGATTTTATCTGCACTGAAGACCTATAAGTTGCTTGATCTGCATGGGATATGCAGAAACTAAATTCAGTTCGTTATTCCTAGAAATGAAAGGCTCTGCCAAAAATGTAAAGTAATAGAAGATGAACAACACTTCATATTACATTGTGTGACCAATAATTGTCTCAGAATGTCATATTTCCAGTTTCAATGTTCGCAAAATTTAAATTTTATGCAATTATCAGATGAAGACAAATTCAAACTTATTTTAAATCCATCAACACCAACACAAGCAAATAAATTAGGTTCCTTTTTGAAAAAGTCATTAGAACTGAGGACAGGGGACTCTTAATGTTTATTTACTTGTACATATCCGTATGATTATTGTGTTTTTTTTCTGTCATTTATTGTTTGTATAATAATTGTTTATCACAAACTATATAGTTTAAAGATAATAAAAATTTGAATTTGAATTTGAATTTGAATTTGTTATTAAATCTTTGAATAAGCAAAATCAGAAGTTACCTACAAGTCACTGGTCAGAAGGCTCTTTGATTCCCTTTGTTCTTTCTTCTTTTCTTGATTTTTCTCTTATTTTTTCTTTCTGTTTCTTTTTATTATTTTTACCTGCGTCACCAACGTTGACCGAAGGTCTAGGTGCCGCTCGACTCCGTCCATCCGTCCGTCCGTCACGCATTGTGGGTAATGAGTTTGTGTAATCTGAAACTCTGACACTTTATACCTGATGCTTTGAAACTTTGCACAGTTGTTCTAAAGACACTGGAGATGTGCACCTCCTCTTTTGGCAGTTTTTAATAACGAATGTAGAATTTATGCATTGTTGAACTTGTTATTTTTTTTCGTCGAATTTTAACATTACAGTACTGAGTTTGTGTAATCTGAAACTATGACACCTTATACCTGATGCTTTTGAAACTTTGCACAGTTGTGCTAGATACAATGGAGATGTGTACTTTTTTTCGGGCTTTTGGATAAAAAATGTCGAAGTTATTTATTGTTAAACTTAGTCATTTTTTCCGCATATTTTAACATAACAGTACCTGGTTTTTATAATCTTTAACATTTACATCTTTGACTAAATACCTCTGAAAGATTGCGCTGTTGTTTGACCAGTTTTGATTAAAAAATATCAAATTTATCCACCTTTATTTAATAATCTTTATTGCAAAAGTGCATCCCTTGGGGTCAAAGCAATACAAAACAATACAACAATACAAAACATATATACAACATACAATGAACAATTAGATAAAAGATAGACGACTCTCTGACCGACGTGGACCTTATATTAATTCAACAGATTGTTTCAGAAAGGTACATACAATTGGTAAAAGGGTTGAGTTTGGATTTAGAATGAAATTTATTTTTTGAAACTGGTTGAAATTTTTAAAATTTGTGAAGTTTTGATGTATAAGTTCAAAAATATTCATTAATTTTACAATTTAAAAGGAAATGGTTTTCATCCTCCATAACTTTACATGTCTTACAAAGTCTCTGTTGATGGGGAATATTTTTATAACGACCAGTTTCTATCTGTAAATTATGGTCGCTTAAACGAAATTTTGTTAATATTTGTCTACTTTTAAATCATGGCAATACAGATAAATATTTTTTTAATCATATATCTTGATACTCACTTTGTGTCCAGAGACGTTACACAGTTCTGAACACACTGGTCATGGGCAGCTATTCTTGATGTCTTTCGTTGCTTTGAAATATTTTATCATATAGATACAAAGTAGGTGTTTATTCGAAACTCAGATATAATTTTCTCCTTTGTTTAAGTGATATGGACAATTTTCATTTTATTCTTAGTTCAACTTTGTACATTTAGTTTTGTTTTTTGTTTTTGTTTCTGTCTATTACAGTATTAGGGTGGAAATTAATAGTATCTAAATTATTACTTGCATTGAAGAATGCTTTGGTTATTAGTTAAATGAATACTTGTATGATTTTGCAAACTTATACACGAAATTCTGTAAGTTTGGAAAAAACACTTTCTCAGTGAACATAAAAGTGACGGTGACGCAGGTCCAGACATGTGGTTGTTTGAATGTTGTGATCGTCTTTTCTCGTCTTTTTGTCGGGCAGTGGATCACAGCGATTGTAATAATTTTTTGCCAGTTAAGTTTATGTTTGTTGACGATCCCGCATCCATGGATCATTAGATTAAAAGGCATGGATGTAGCGTTGCAATTAGCAATGAATTCCGCTCAAACCGGTGCTAGGGGCCGTCTTGAACTTGCTATGAGGTATGAGTAAAGCTCATTGTTGAAGGCCTCATTGTGAGTTCAAGATGAAGAACAACAATAAAAGCGTTGTTCCATTGCTTATTATAACCATGTATTTGTAGAGACTTTGTCTCATTTGCATTTACGCCATATCCCTTCATTGTTAATGTAATTGGTCTTGTATGCTTTGTTAATAGTATTTTTTGTGAATGAATGAAGGAATCAATATCTTTTTTCTTTATTTTTCTTTTTTATGTCATGCCTGTTTGTTTCATTAATTTTCAATTCGTTATAATTATAAGTTTGTTTGTATCATTGTGTTATTTTTCAATGTTGTTATGACCAGATATTTCATTGCCAAACAAAAGTAATTCACATCTGAATGTAAACTATTGTAGTTTCTTCATTTAATTATTTTGTGCTACAGGCAAAATGAATATCAATTGAATTATCTCCATTAATGAAAAGATAAAAATATTGACTATCTTATTCTACAAGTAGATATACCGATAAGTACATTTATATTTTTATATACATGTATACATACACAATTCTCGTACTTTGAATACAAGTAGTACTCAGTTACAGTATTTAAATTTTGATGATTGCGTTATATTGAATAGCAACCTAATTTCTCGGAAATATTATTTTAAATTAAAATTTTTCGTTTACTTTAAAGAATCAGTCAGTCTGTTTGGATCAAATTCCCGTATTTAAGATTTTCAATTCGCATGCATTTTTCTATTTTGAAAGTATTGAAAAATGTTATAAACATCCTTTACCTCCCGGTACCTGAATCGGTTTTCAGGGACTCCGTCTACAGAGCTGCCAGAAGCGTCCGCAGCTGGTTGATAGGAAATGTCCGGTCTATAGGGGGTAGTCAGTTCATAAAATAGGGGACCAGACCGTGGATCATTGTAGACCTGTATGGTGAAACGCAACGCACGATGCAGTATCAAAATTCCTTAACTGTATTTTTTTCTTAAAAAAAACATCCATCCAAGGCGATATAGAAGGTTAAATTTCCTGCCCCTACCCATTTCTCCCTTTTTGCAGAGGCAATCACTGAATCTCGATATCCCGATTGTCCCTTTCACTTCTAATTTATCATTCTTAAATCGATCCGAATTTTTCTATCAATAGTGCGTAAGTCGATTCTCTATGCTTTTACAATACTTAAAAATATAAAGTCATCTAATTTAAAAAAATAAAGTAATCTACAATGAAATGAAATATTATCTAATAATATTTAAACATTTAATGAAAACAAGAAAAACTTGGACAATGGCTGCTGTTTTACTAATACTCACATTTCAGCAATCTTCCAAATGTCCAGAGTATTCTCAATAGTGTGAATGTCGTTTTCACATCAACGTAAAAAATTTGTGTACCTAAATGTGTATATCGTCACCCAACAGTAATTTTTTTGATTGTCAGCTTAAATGCCCTTCAGGTAACAATAATTATCACAAGTCACTGAATTTTTTTCTGTATACAGGATTTTACTTTGGGGGAGTTAATAATGATTTATTTTAAGATAAAATTGGTGGTTATAACATGATTGATCGTTTAAAATTTAAAACTACCTTTTCAAAGAGATGATTTCAAATTCTACCATTAAATTCCAGTTTAATTTATATCAAACATATAATATATATATTATGTGGACGACAAAACCCAAAGATCAATGATCCACATCACAAGTCAAGTCAAGCGGATATTATTTCGTAAAATTTACATTTTATGCAGTATATCAAATAACTGTTACTTTATGCGTCACATTTTATTTCCTGATTAAATGTTTCTCTTATATATTTATTATAACTGTGTACGTATAATAAATACCTTGGTCATAACGAAACAAAAGTTATACCTCTAAGATCGCAATTCGTTAACGTTCAAGATGTCATCACATAAGCCAAAAAAAAAAAAACTTTTTCAATTAGAATTGAAAATATCCTAATTGTATAATTTACATTTCCTTGGAAAGGATTGTGTTCCCCTGTTTCAGTCGAATGTTATACGGATTTTCCTTACTGGTCTCTTCCTTTGGTCGATTCGGACTTTTATTGTCACTTTTATTATTTAGTGTAAACTTTATTTTATTGAATATTAAATTTGAATACAAAAACATGCATATAAACAGTAGTACAATCAGGATTGGAAAACAAGTGACAAGTCACTTTTACAAATTCCGTTCCCTAAAAATGAAAAGAATAAATAATCAGAAGTGGCAAACAATAGTGTATATATGATTTTAATATTTGGGTATATTTGGTGACCATTGATACGACTATAAGTATTGGGCTACACGGGGATAAGTAAAGCGTAAATTATATTAGAAAAAAAAGATTGATGTAAAACACAAAGTAAACTATTTTGCGTATAATGCAAATAAGAAAAATTGTGTAAATCTCTTTGATCTGAGTATAAACTCTTGAATGGCATTAAAATTATTAATATTTTCCACTTCAGACAAGAATGGATTGCCAAAAAGAAGGTTGTTAATATTAATATCGCCTACAAGTTTATTCACAAGCAGAATACGCAACAAGTTGAATTTATTACAGTGAAGCAAAAAGTGCTGAGACGTTTCAACTTCTCCACAAGTACAATATGGATCAAGAGCCAAATTCTTCTTGTATAAATGATATTTGAGACCACTACTCTCAGTTCTTAACCTAGTGTGCAATATTTGCCCATATCTGCTACCGCAATAAAAGTAGTTAGGAATCTCCTCGTTTTTTTTTTTCAAAAAATTTTTAAATGCACTTAAGGGAGAATTTCTTATATGTATAGGAAGCCCATTCCACAGGCGTACGGTGGACGGAAGAAAACTATTGAAATACATATTAGTTCGTGTAGACACGTTAGGTAAGTTCTCCGCATTACGCGTCCTATACTGATGAATATGAGCGAAATTTACAGGAACAAGATTTGATAAATAGGCAGGCAAGTTTTTGTTACACATTTGATGAAATAGTATTGACCTGTGGTTTATCCTCCTATCTCTCAAAGTTTCCCAACCAGATTCTTTTAAAAGAGAATAAATACTGGTAAGCATCGTAGCTCAAGTTACTATGCGAGCAGCATCGTAATTAATTTTTTCCAGCTCATCTTTTAAATACTCAGAACAATTATCCCATACTACGTCGGCATACTCTAGGATTGGTCGAACATAAGAAAAATACATGGTTTCAAGAGTTTTTCTGTCGGCTTTGAACTTGAGTTTCCTCAACATATTGAGACGAGAAGAAGCTTTTGACATGATGCTAATGATATGTAGATTCCAGCTACCGTTAGTAGAAAATGTTAGTCCAAGGTGTTTATGGGAGTCGACATTTTTTATAATATTACCATCCATTGTCAAGGGAGGATGAAAATCGGGATCTTTTTACGTGATATAATCATAGATTCGGTTTTCTTTGGATTAAAATTGACAAGCCATCTTTCAGCCCATCTATGTATGCGAGACATATCAGAATTTAATGAAATCGAAGCAATAAGCGGGTTTTCTACAATAACAAAAATGCTTGTATCATCAGCAAATAGTTTTATGTTGCAGTTTACTTCATCAACAATATCGTTTATAAAGACGAGAAAAAGAAGGGGACCAAGGATTGACCCTTGTGGTACGCCTGCTTTAATGTCAAACCATGTAGATTCTTTACCATTAATAACCACCCTCTGTTTACGATCAGATAGATAATTTTTAACCCAGTCCAAGATTTCCCTGTAATTCCCATTTTTTAAAATTTATATAGAAGACCCTTGTGCCATACCCGATCAAATGCTTTGCTGATGTCGAAGAAAACAATCCTTATATCTTTCCCATCCTCCAGGGCTTTATTAAAAACGTTGGGAAGATATAATAATTGGTGTATAGTTGAATCTTAGTTGAAGTCTAAACCCTGATTGGTGATCCGAAAGCAAAGAACGTAAAAAGTTCATAATATGTTTGTATACACATCTCTCGAAAATTTTGCTTATTACGCTTAAAAGTGAGATAGGTCTATAATTACCAACAATACTTCTATCATCTTTTTTGAAGACAGGTATAACATTTGCTTGCTTCCAAGCTAACGGGTAATACATTTGTGTTAAACTAAGGTTAAATATAAAACATAGAGGTTAAGCTAAAATACCTGAAGCCTCTTTTAGCAGTCTTGGACTTATACAATCGGGACCGCTAGATTTGTTAACGTTAATGATCTGCAAAAAATCTCGAACTTCATGTTCTTGAAGTACTATCTTGTCAAGGAAGTTTACTGGAATTGAATCGTCTTCGGGAACTGATTTATTTGCATCAGCTAATTTAGATTGTGATGCAAAGAAATTGTTGAAGGCTTCGGCTTTTTCACAGTCATCAAATACAATATTGTTATTTATAAGCAAAGGGGGGATATCAGAGTCCTTGGACTTAAACCCAACCACTTTAGACGCTGTCATCCACCAATTTCTTGTATTCATAGTTTTAGACCGAAGCTTCTCCAAAAGACCGTCCTTTGTTTTCTAACTAAATTAATAGTTTTATTTCTAATTTTCCTAAATTTAGACCAATGGTCAGGAGAATCTGACTTCTTTGCTCGTTTGTGAAATCTGTCACGCTTACGAATATAACGACGAATTTCGTTATTTAGAAAGAATGTGAAAGGTCGCACCTGCATTCAATGTAGTTCAGTTTTGTCCCGGGAGTTGTGTATGCAAAAGACACTATAACAAAGGTCGAATATCTTGTTGAATTTATTGATTCTCAGAGAAAGTTCTTTTATTATGCAGAAAAATAAACAGTCAAAGTTGGAGTTGGGTACTTTATTTATTTAAGAAAAGAGTAACAAAAATGTTTGTCGTGCATCAGGCGTGTCGGATGAAGTGCATTTGGTCATTTCGGGTACGATTCAAAATAATAATTTGGATTTAAAAAAGGGATATGGAATGAATGTATATGGGACAAAATCCCTATAAATACATTGTAATATCACGCAAATGCTTTCATTATTGTTCTTCATTTGAAGTCATGACCATGAGGCCTTCAGCAAAGCGCAAACATATGAAGTTCAAGACGGCCCCTAGCACCGACCTGGGCGGAATTCACTTGCTAAATGTTGAACAACGCTACATTCATGCATCTTCACTTTTGGTCGTCAACAAGCATATCGGGCAAAGTACCGTAACAATCGCAGTTATCCGTTTCCCGACAAAGGGACCAATAGACAATACAACCTATAATCGATCACAGGGCACTCATCGAGTCAACTGGAAGAAAACTTAGCAAGTAAAATAAGAATATGTGGGCAATATATATACAGATGGCTAGAAAAATTCCTTAATTTTTAAGAAACAAGGAAGTCAAATGTTTGATAGTGCATTCTTATGAGTACGTGAGAAAGTACATTTTTGTATGTCGGCATTTTTATACTTAACGGGAATAGCTAGCCCACGTGACTTGCTGCTCTGCATCAAGTTTATAAAGAACAAGGATTTCAAACACAAGATAACTTCCATTAGGTACTCCAACGAAAAAAACTAAATGTTCGATTTCTATTAATATAGCGGTGCAAAAAGATAGCTAGCTGCTTCAATAATAAGAAATTGAACTTTAAATCCCAAAAATTACGATTAAGGATTAATTAGCGTCAATAAAAAATAACAATTTTTCCACTTCCGGTATTTTTTTTTCCTTCGCATTTACCAGTTCTATTGAGAGCTAAGGAAAAACTGGTTCAAAATTTTTGGAGTTGCGGCACTTTGGCCACTAATTGATATTAACTACGAAGAAAATTCAATTAAAACTACAAAAACAAGTAAAAGTTAAAACTGCCGGGCACCTACGTGCATCCATGAATCTATTTGAAACTTTGTAGTCGAAAAGTATGTAATTTAAACACAACACTTTACGCGCGTATAAATGCACCATGTCATCATTATGTATTTGTGCAATGAAAAATGATTAATCATAAAACTTTGCTTACAAAATTCTTCGTTGGTATACCTACTTCTATATCTACAGTTCCGTGTACTGATGTCAATTTTTTTTAGAATTTCATAGTGTCGGTTCAGTGTGTTAGAACATATTTTGAGCAAAAATATAGATGGTTAAGTTAAGGACATATATCGTCAATATTCGTCAATGATTAGTTTGCTCATGTGAAGCGTTTTAAATTTTGGCGGGAAACCGAACCATTTAGTTTTTCCATTATTAATGCATTTATATTTTCTTTTCCTTTTAACCACCATGATTTTTTTTAAGAATTCCATAAATGTTTGTAAGATGTCTTCATGAGATGTATTTAATCAAATTTTGAATAAAAAAGCGGAGGTCAGTCTGCAAAAAAATTCTAATGATTTAAAATGGATAAATTCAGAGAAGTTCGGAAATCTGTCGCGAAGTAAAAACTGGACGAATGACGCATTTTAATGCACATGATATTGGCCGATGCAAAACGACTTTTTAAGATCACATATATATTACCTGGTACAATCAACAAACAACATTTCTCCCTCTATCCTTCAGATAGCACACTTTTCTGCAGTTTCCATCTTCTCAGGTAGTAAGGAATTATCCAGTTGTTCAAAGGTTGGTACGAGAGAATGCATTTATTTTATACACTTTTAAATTTTCATTTTTAATGTGAATATCCTCAAATATATATAAATACTCTCACCAGACAATATGCAATATCTTTATTTGTATTTTTTATACGAACTAATATTATCACATTTTATATAGTTGAACATAAATGTTGATGTCCTGATTAAGTAAGGAATTATCCTAATCAAAAGTTGCTGTAAGAAAACACATCCATTTTACACTCTTTTAAATTTTCTCATAATATGAATATCCTCAATATTTTAATACTCTCATCAGAAAATATGTAATCCTTTTAAACTGTTTATAGTTGTACATAAAAATAATCATTGTGTAAACAAATATGGTGGAGGAATATAAATGGAAAGGAATAAAATTTTTAAAGTTAATATATATATAAGTCTTACCTATTTTATCAAGAATTTTGGGTAGTAGTTATCGCGTCGGACTACGAAACCAGAGGTCCACGGTTCAATCCCCTGTCAGGGTAAAATCGTCGTGTACCTAATTTGGCGACGTCTTGACACCCTTTGCAAGGATATTCCCAAGGAAGGATCGTAGGTTCTTCAAAGGGAAAAAATGGTTGGCCTGGGTAAGAGGATTACAACTCTAGCACGTTGAAGACACCTTTATAGAGTTCAATAAGAATATGCCTAACGTGGCCGTTATGAAGGCTCATCTCACACCCCGCACCCATGACCAATGAAGACATGGAAGTAGCGTCGCTCGACAATTAGCAATGAATTCCGCTTAAACCGGTGCTAGGGGCCGTCTTGAACTTACTATGAGGTATGAGCAAAGCTCATTGTTGAAGGCCACATGGTGACTTCAAGATGAAGAACAACAATAAAAGCGCTGTTCTTTTGCTTGTTTTTTACCATGTATTTGTAGAGACTTTGTCTCATGTGCATTTACCCCATATCCTTTTATTCACCATTCACAAGCTGGCGAGAGATTAATTTAAGCACACCTTTTCATAAAAAAAAAACGGAAATTTCACTTCACAGATAAGAGGGATAATATATCTTCCGGTTACCCTATAATCATTCTTAATCTTATTACAACCTTATGCATCATGTATATTGTGTGAACCTACCGGTTATGTGAACAAAATATATATGTAAGTCTCTCCTTCTGTCACAAGCCTACGATTTTTGCGTACTCGAGGAACATAAAGAACGAAAGCCAAACCATCATCAATACGGGACTTTCAAGATAGGAATTTTCGTGTAATTGAAGGTAGAAACGATCTCCTCAAATATCAGTTAGGAGGATGAGTGGATTCCTGACCTATGTACAGGGGGTCCGACCTAATTGGTTGGAGGAGTCCTAATTTGGTTAGAGCAAAATCATTTGTGCATGAGTTTAAGTTACTAAGAACGTTTAAATTGATCAAAATGTTACCTTTCGACAATGACTAAATAAATCCAACCTTTTCAATATTTGTTCAAAATATATAAGATTTCGAAAGTTATTAAAGAAAAACATCAACGACCTACATTTTGAACTTCTGTGATATTTTCGAAAAGGTTTTTCGTCATAATTTTTGAAATCTTTAATATTTTGAACAAGTATTGAATAAAAAAGATTCCATTATATAATAATAATTGCCGAAAAGGAACATTTGTATTAACTAAAATGCTGACAATAACCCAAATTCATACAGAAACGATTTTCCTCCAACCAAATTAGGACTTCTTCAACCAATTAGGTTAGACCCCCTGATTTATTTTAAGAATTGAATGCATTATTTTGAAGTTTCATTGGGATATGAAAGGGTTGACCGAAGCACATTTTTAATGAAGCGCGTTAGCGCTTCATGTTGAAAATGTGCGCCCGGTCAACCCTTTCATAGTCCCTATGAAACTTCAAAATAATGCATTCAATTCTTATAATTATATTTTAAACCCGAAATATAAAAAAAGACTTTATTTACAGGGAAGTACACCATGTACATTGGGATTCTATTTTAACAAATTCATCCGCCACGTGAACACGTGGTCAAATGTATTTCATGGGAATTGCAACTTCACATTGATATGCCAAGTGATTTATGTTCACCTATCAAACTGACGGAATTCAAATGAATATTCATGAAATGTAATTATATAAGTATATAAACCACCTAAAACAAACTATTGATGAAATTGAGGTGTGTGGCACCGTTAAAGTCCACAAAACCGCTAAAGTCCACAACACCGCTAAAGTCCACAACAATTTGCCGTTAAAGTCCACAACAACGCTAAAGTCCACAAACTTTCCGCTAAAGTCCACAAAATTACATCCGCTAAAGTCCACAAAAAACACCGCTAAAGTCCACAATAACAAGTTCCGCTAAAGTCCACATAATTTTCCTCTAAAGTCCACAAAAAAATTTATCAACATAGATCACCACCCAAAAGTCCGTTTCTTTCTAATTATTATACGACCGCAAAAATTTTGAGGTCGTATAATGGTATGGCGCTGTCGTTGTCGTCGTCGTCGTCGTCGTCCGTGTCGTCGTCCCATTATTATAAAAGGGACAAAAGGGGCAAAATTGGGTGTATTCACATAATTGGCTGTAAAATTTTTATTATTCATCAGATTTTGATGGGGTGTTTCTTTCAGTGTGCTCCTGAGGAAATTTCCAATCAGTGGTATGCAACAGATTTCACGTCGCATGTACCGTTCATGAGATAAATGGGACCCAAAAGTGGTGAATCACAAACATTTTATTTTCTTTTATTTCTTGTCCAATTTTGATGCATTTTTTTCAATGGATTCCTTATGTAAAATTAAATATGGCGCTAAACTATTTGATTAACATGTTTCCTTTCGGAGCTATGAGGGACCAAACGGGTCCAAAATTGCTAATGTTTAGATTTCATAAAAAAAAATTATTTTTCATTGGATTTCGATGGGATTTTTTTCTTTACATTCCTCCTGTCTTAAGCTTTCAATAATATGCCAACGGATTTTGCGTATCTCTTACCGTTTCCGAGCTGTAAGGGGTCAAAGGGGTCAAAATTGCAATTTTCACAAATATGTACAATCTTTATTTCTCATCGGATTTAGATGTTTTTTGGCGTTTTTTTCCTAGTTTGTGTCCAGCTAATTACCGTTTCAGTCTGCTTATTGTTTCCATCTAGTTACTGTGTCAAGGTCTTTACTGTGTACACATTCACTTTATAATGCACTTGTTCAAATTTCAGTGGTCGACATGCTGCGTCGTATCATGCTGCGCTCCGCGTAGCCCTTTATTATTATTATTATTCGATTGAATTTTGTTCTGCTAAAAATATTATACAATTACGGCCCTCTGAGGTGATGAATATCCACATTTGTCAATAGTACCATGGGTTATTTCCCTAGGGCTTTAGTCCGAGGGAAATAACCCATGGTAGGCTTCACGATTTTGGATATTCACTACATCTCTGAGGGCCATGATTGTTTTATTATACCGAACAAACATTAGAAATATTATTGCAGTTTTTGTAAAATAATAGGGTAATTCACCGGCGAATAATAGTATTATTCCAC
>MJUU01058817.1:0-11412 GCA_002080025.1 Modiolus philippinarum | reverse complement strand
GGAATACGATTCTCGGTGTTTACCATTAGAGAAAAACTCTGCACCACTTTATCCCGATTATTACCATATTTTATCTACTCTCGATGATTAAATTTAAAAATTCTAAAATGCTCGGTAAGCCTTGTAATTAAAATTTTAAACTTTAACTATTTAGTGGATAAAATGTGGTAATGAATGGGATCTTGTAGTGTAATCTAAAGTATTGAATTAAAAGCTGACATTTCTTTGGTATTTCGATGACTTTCCTTAACCGATACATAGCGTGCCCTAAAATAATAAAAAAAATATTTGTAGATTAAAGATTTGGCTGCTTAAATCTTTTCAATGAAATAAAAGTAATAGTTACTTGTGAATTGGGCTGTATAAAATTCCCATATTGCTTAATGCCCTTGATAAGGACCTGCATTTTATTACAGCCTTTGCCTTTGCCTGGGCAGTTACAAGTAACATGATTCGTATCGCAGTCCTTATGCAGCTTGTAAATCTGGATACAGCTGTCTACATAAAGTTATTATTAATTAAGTTCAGAAAAAACATTAAAAATGTATTTAAGATAAAAGGAATTTATTTCCATTTCTAGATTTGAGCTTTGCAAAATGTCATGATTGTTTGCAAATTAAACCAGATGTCAAAGTAAAAAATTCACACACAACAATTTCGTATCATCCATGCAATATACTGGTGACCATAACCTAACAGGAGAAGATTTATTTGTTGACAAACAAAGTCAAGTATTAGTTGAATTTTTAGCTTACATCCATTTAGAAATTGGTATGTATCCCTTCCGTATAATTTGAATATATTGATAAACAAGTATAAGTACGATTTTCTGCTAAATCTTAGTAAGATTTCTTAAGATATCTTGATTCGGAGAAAGTTCTAACTTTTAACTGATCGTATGAGAAATTATCTTTTTTTTTCTTGAAGCTTTGATTATTGCATATTTATTTCTTTGGTGAGAGCTCAGCGTCCTGACTAAATCAGCAAAAAGCATCATTAACAGACAAAAATTGCTGGTGTTATTCTGTTTTCTGGTTGGGAAACCAACACATTCCGTCGTCATCTTTAACTGTCTCAACGTCTCAATTTTTTTCTTTGGAGTAGGCAGATCTCATGATAAACTTTCATCTATTTTACTTTTTGCCAAAAATTAGGTTATTTTTAAACTATTAATTTCAATCTTCATAAAGGCTATAGCAAGTGTGTTGATCATATCCCGTTGGATTCTATGACCATTTTGTCTGTCGTCACTCGCCACAATTTTCATCTTTATATGATACCATTTTAGTTCATTCTTGCAAATAATATTTTCTCTAATTCATATCATTTTATTTCTTTGAAATTGTCGTGACGGAACAAATAAAGGGATATGCAGTAAATATACATTGCAAAAATTCCGTATAAATACATGGTAAGATTAAGCAAATGGAACTACGCTTTCATTGTTGTTCTTCATCTTGAAGTCACCAAGGTTCAAAGGTGCGATACCTTTAACTGTGAAGTGTACTAGTGGTTCCAGGTGGGATTTTCACCTTTTTTTACTATAGTTCACCAGGGACAGACTATTACGAGGTACGTCTGTAGTAGTAACAGTAGTCTGTACTAGTAACACCAGTTCAAAACTCAAACGAATACCGTACATCATTTTGTATTTCATCTTAGTACAACATATGTTTAATATACATAAATTTTACAGTAAAAATCCAACAGATGAAATATATTCATAAAATACAACAATTTAGATATCTATGTTTTTTTGTGACCGTATAAAACCTTATATTTCTTTCTTGATCGTTATACCTATGTGTTTCACATTACTACCGTTGGGGAGGAATGGTGTTTTAACTTTGATCAAGTCCTATTTTCATCAATTTGAACATTTTTTAAAGTAAAGAAATATCGTTATGCATCGCAGATTTTGCTTTTCTCGATAAATTAAAACTTCACGTTGATTTTGATACGATCACATTTTCTCGACCATCTCAACTATAATTTAGTAAATATCATTCCTTGTTATAGAATAATAAAAGGTTAATTTAGTAGTACAATAAATGTAAAACTTCAATATCAATGCATTGTGTATCATTTGAAGCATGTTTGTAAATATAACCTGAAAAAGACTGAAACCATTAGAAACAATGCTTCTTGAACACGATCTTGTTGAGGGATATTGGCTCTTGAGAGCCTCAAGTACAATAACTTGTAAATAATTACACATAACGCATGTGGTTTAAAATCGTGTTTCGTACAGAAGCTTGTTTTCATGATATCAACATGATATCAATAAAGTTTTAAAATGAGATATTTCATTAGTGTGTATGTGTTATATGTAAAAATAAATGTATTAGGAACTAGTACTTGGTCCTCTGTATTAAGTATATGCTAAAGAAATGAAATACATATCTTATCTTAATTATGATCAAAAAACATTGTCGCATTACTGCAATTGGTGTGATCTTGAAAATTAATAAAATGCCCATAACTCAAAGAGAACTCCAAGCACCGATTCAGAAGTAAATCGGACAAGGAACAATACTGCATTCACGGTGTTCTATCTTACACGGAGTGGTAAACAACATTCACTGTAACTTTCAGTAACGTCATTTTACTCCCCGCCTTCCGCGATATCGGAAGATGAAACATCATCATTACTTACGTCTAGTATAGCAAAGTCAAGTATCTAAACGTTGAATATGAATTCTAGTTGTCTTTAGAAGTTAGTTGAGCAGAAAACCTGTGTTCAATAATATTGGAGCCGTTATGAAACGGAAGGTGATCACAAAACTTAACACTGTCCATGCGGGATAGCGAGTGGTGATTTCGAATTTACTGAGAAAAAAATTCTATGGACAAATCTAATGAAACAATTGCCCGATTTGTTCTCTGTTGGATCAGATGAAAATATTTTGGATGCTATGGTCGAAAATGATGTTGTTAGAAAATTTGAGGAAGTGGAAATAGACATACTAGATATTAAAATATGCATAGCAATGATCGAGGAATACATCGAAGAATGAAGCCAACCCCGAAATCAATCAGCATTGGCTCCTTACCCAAATGAGTTATACACTCTTACGATATGGTTCACTTACATATCGTTCCTATAGATTTACAATTATATCAAAGAAAACTATATAATCACTTTCGTAGAAATTCTATGGCCGTCACCATGGCATCATTGAAAGATATGACGTGTTGGTGTCCCAAATGAAAACTTTTCAGCTAGATTCATGTCCCGGATTTCCGTTATATAGATAATGTATTGTCACTAAACAACTCTCGCTTTGTTGATTTTCTTCATCTGATCTTTCCAAAAGGGCTCGAAATAAAAGAAACTACACAAGCTTCAAATCGGCCTCATTCTGCACTGAAGAGACATAAGTTGTCGAAATGCGCATATGCAGAACCTAAATTCACAGTAACCTCGGTATTTTGTTATCCTTTACATTCACCATGCAAAACTGACAACAGATGTAGAAAACAAACTAAGCTTTATGACAAACGCGATACTTGCCCCTTTTGTTTTGCTGTTGCAATATTCTAACAGCGCCGACATGTGGATCTCGGTTGCTCACAAATAGGCTACTTATACAAGGATTTGTTACAACCTGAAAGTCATCACTACAGAAGTTTAACGGATAACTAAATACCGAAGTTCTGTGTTACAGAAGTTTACCGGTCGACATCACCATCTTGTGGATTGCTATGGGATTTCTGTTTCCAGATGAAAAAAGATCTTTCCCCTTAAAATGGAATAAAAAAGATAACAGGAAACACCTACAATGGCCGAAAAACATAGCCACATGCCAGAAAGTAAATAGGAATTGCACAAGAAAAAACCCACAATAAAAATACAAAAGACAAACATAAACAACGATAGGAACTCGGGACAGCCGGACTTGGTACCGGTCTTAATTGACATTTCCTTTACTTGATTTGACATTACTTACAGATTTCACATGTTCAAAAGTGCGTGTTTCTTATAAAAGGCAGGAGATGCCTACTCTACCGGTGAATCTTATCTCACTCATGTTGTATTGGGTTTGTGGTGTTCATCTTTGTATGTTTGTATGTGTATGTATCTTCATATCTCATTTTTCTTTTCTTGCCATACTCATTTTGTGTCTTTGCTTTTTTTTATTTTGCCATTGTCTTTGAATTATTCGCTTCAGACTTATTGTTCGGTTCTCACTTACTTGACGTTACTGATTTTGACTTTATCCTAGATTCACTCACTGACAGTGTGACAGGTGCTGTTAAAGTGCAAGACATGCTTACCCTTGCTGAACATCTTACGTTTTGTCACTCTAAGTTTTAATGGGAGTTCATACTGTACGTGCCTTGGTTTTGAATTTTGCGTTTTGCAGCTGTCTAATGTCATTGTTGTTCTGTAATCTCGTTAAAGTCATGTCTCTGGACTTTGATTGGAATAGCCTATATTTGATTAAAGCTTGTCTTTACGGGACTCATTTTCATCGTCGTACATGCAAAGCCATTTCTAAGCGATATGCAGAAATTAAATATTATAAGGAGAAACTTAGGAATAATTAGCAGGATTGCAAATTGCAGATGAAAACATTGAACAAGCTACTGCAAATAGACTTTTTATGTCTTCCTTGATTAAGAAAAACAGTCATTGGTTTATTGTCTGATGCATTTAATGTCATGGAGATGCTAAAACAAAAAGGATGTGAATTTTTGTCCTCTTTCTTTGTTTTATGGAACGTTGTTAGGCCATATGGCAAAATGAGGGTTACTTTTTTATGCAAATTTATGAATATTCATATTCAGTTATACCACGTGACCATAGAGAAGTGCCTGAATCCACTTTTTCAATTACCAGCGTTAAACGGATAATATTATCTTTTTCACCGTATTCGACTCTAATTTTACCTGCATAAATAAAGTTTCCGGCGCGAATTTCATGAAATAAATGTGAAATCTGTGTAAATGTTGACAAAATTGGGACAGTTTCATAAGGTCCTCATCAAAAACATCCATTTTTCAACATTCGTGGGAACTTTCATTTCATTTCTGTTGATGTAAGTATGTATATTACTGAATTATTATTGCTAAACCCTGGCATATTCTTTCATGACAAGTTGTTTACATCTTGAGATTACTTGACAATTTCAATTTCAAATCACAGAAAATCGACATCTTGCAATATCTTGACAAAGACAATACTACGCAATTCGCTTCAAATATTATTTCCTTCTGGGAACGATGAATTTTTAGATATTTTATTCATTTGAATGTATGGTAAAGGAGGGAAACGTAAACTGTGCATTTTATTCATGTCAAAACTGACATTTTTATAAAATGTCCCGGCCCTTCATGAAAATGTTTCATTTCTTTTCACAATGTATTTGATATTTTGACGCCATTTTGTCTAAAAATGGCGATATATGTAAATGAGCAAAACGGTCAGATTTTGTCATATGCATTATTTTGTCTCGCCCAAAAATGCGCAAAACAACTACAAAAATATAAAGTGTGCTTCTCAAGAAATACAAAATTATCAACATTTGGACCAACAACGAAAACCAGAAGAGAAGAATGTGAAGTGGATAATGGTTGTGTTTAATTTGTGATATTTTCACACCGTACTTCAAGTAATAATAATTTTTAAAAGAAATTGAAAATTATTTTTAAATCGTTCTTTTTTCTTTTTTTTTCTACGAAATATACAGAGTAGTTTTGGTATTGGTAACCCACTTTTGACAACATACTTAAATATGCATCATTCTTGTCTGATAAATTATTCAGGCACTTTTTTATTTTTTACATTTTGTTTTAGATCGTAGACATATAAGAGTAATCTAAATTCACTTGTGTTAATATTCAATTTTGTAACAGTCTTAATAATTGATATATTTTTTTCATAGTGCTTTGTCTTTATATTAACGTAAATAATTCAAATAGGTATCAAAAACAAAACAGTGATATTTCGCGATTTATCTTCTGGTCTGGATGTTTCAGTGACGCACATTTCAGTTTAATGACATCTCCATGCTGCTACTGTTTGGTAAGTTCAAACTTAATCATTTCCTTCATCTGTAACACACAAGTAAGAAATTGAATTATTCTTTAATCGATATATAACTGTAGAGAAAAAAACTTTTGTGTTAAACAAATGAATTGAGAAATTGCTTTTCAGATTTGTAAGATAAACAACTGCTTTCTCTAAAGAGATTGATTGATTGAATATTGTTTAACGTCTACTCAGCAATATTTCAGCTATATCAAGACGAGAACAAGTTTGTTGATAAATAATCACTTTGGGGTATGGAAATGGCCATGGGACGGGAAATTCTGACTGCCACTGGAAAAGTAGGGTGAAATCGTCAAGGGCGGGGACTTTAGCCTTGTAGCCGATCACCTACGGACCACCCCAAAAGAGCTTGCTACAAGGGTTCTTTAACGTGCAGGAAGCGTGGCATTTCTTCCAACACGTGGACCTGAGTTTACATCCCGTCCGAAAGATAGGTTGTGTATTTATTAATCCCGCACAACCACGGAATGGGTCCTATTTCTATATCCCGGGACCCTCGGGGTCAGCCTCCGTTTAGGAGGGGTCACACCCAGCAAGCCGGAGATACTGGGTCCTATTTCTATATCCCGGGGTTCCCTCGGGGTCCTCTGTTAGGATGGCTCATACTCCAAGCTCAGAGGATGCTGCGGGCCTATTCTTCAGCCGGGACCGCGCACGGCGGTTCTCTAAAGAGAAGATTAAAATCAAATATTGGAAGACCCAAAATTGAAATAAGATAGAAACAGAGAAAAAAAACTAAAAGTGTTATTAAAATGATCTAAACAATTAGCTTAGGAGTCTTCCACAAAAGGATTAATTCTTAAATATTAGGGCAAAGGAGTTCACAAGTGATGATGAATAAAATAAATCTATATTTCAAAAGTTGACCACATATATAAATTTAGTATTGTCATAAAGTTATAGACAATGGCAATTGATGACACTTATCGTTGTAATGTACATTTTCCATGTATTTATTTTGGCAATGTATATCAATCCAGGTAAAATAAAAATTTTCAAGTCCATCACCAAAATTATCAATAGAGAAAATAACATTTTTGTACGGAAATGAACTGATGATTTGCAGAAAAGTACTGAATATTTTTTTATGTTTCACATATCCCCACAGTACTTTTCAAGAATAAAAAAACACACAGAACAAGAGTGCAATGAAATTGTCAATATTTTAACGTCGAAAACTACCACTCTTTAACTGAAGCAGATTTTTGTAAATGTCACATACAGGGTCTTTAATATAAAGAATATCCTTCTTAGTCTTTTATCAAGAAGCGTTGTATATACTCCGAGATGAAAGTCAGTGTTGCAACAGATTAAGCCACGGTGGAGACACTAAGTTTAAATTTAGGGATTTATATTTGATTGAAAATTGATTTAATGGTCAATTTATCTTTAAATATACTTAGTATGTGAAAACTAATGGTATTTCTGAATATAATTTCTTTATTTTTGTTCATCATATCAGAAAACTCGATTAAAATCTTAGGTCTAAACCCATTGTTTTCGGGTTTCTTCTAATGTCCCACCGCAATAACAGTACTTTAGATGTCCGGTTTGTTTTAGGTATTATCAAGCATATTTAAGATGGTAATTGTTACTTGCATCCCTGGTATCCTCTTGATGCTGAAACTGTGTATTCCTGTATCTACTGCAAACACATCTCCACAATGTACTATTGAGGATGACATTTATGACTGTTGTTGCCAGGATCTTGAAGGACTCAATGGAGTTATTGCTGATAACGTTTCTAGTATTAGAATATTGTAAGTAGTACAGTATAGAAATTATATGACCAGTTGAAATGTCTATTTAAAACTTTTGAAAGCAAAATTAAATCAAAGTAGCGACAATAACGAAATTAAAAATGTAATAAAAAGTCCAATTTAACCAAACTTCGTAAAAAATATTTTACGTAATTTGTGTGCCTATCATTTCAATATAATTTCTATGCATAATTTTTCATTCCATGTATGTCAGTTTACTGCTGAGAATTTGCTTTAATGTGTGTATTAAAGTATTTTTGTGCACAATTTATGCATGAATATAAGTAATTGGTTTCTGTATGATATGTGTATCATTGTAATGCACAGACAGTTAATCCAATATTACCCCATATCACTGAAGTCTTCGCAGATGATTCTTTTTCAAACTTAAATCCATTGTGAAAACAACTCAAAGAAGCTTTGACATATATTTTATGCTTGAATGACTTTGACGTGAATTTTCATTAGGTCCATTCTTCAAAACTGCACATCATACAAAAATGATGTTTCTACAAATTAATCCTGGCATTAACTGATACTAAATAATCGTATAAAGTTTTTCGTATCATCTTCAGTAAGTAAAAGTTTTTCTCGGACGACTCTGATACCTTTGACAAATTTTAAAGATTTGATTAATGATTTAGATTGAAGGTTTTGGTACAGCTGTCAAATAGAAATGTTTCAAGTTATTTCTCATTTGTTTTCACGAGATGCAGTATACAGCGTTAGTTGATATTTATGAAAAATAACAAAATTCCGATGTTACTGAAATAGATTAATGTGTGTTTATTAGCCCTGAAAGCGATACACCGTAAATACCCACATCAATAATTAATTTCTGTTGAAAACGACTGCAACAAAATTTAAACAAAATGTCGTTGATGTAAAATTCTTACATTTTGATTACGCCATTGTTTGTATTATAACAAAAGATTTGTAAATGGCTATTCTGAAGAATAGTTAAGTATAAGAAATGTAGTAAAATAATATTTTTTTCGTCTATAAATAAGAAAAGTTTGCATGTAAACCGTTTTTCCTACGAGGATCTTCTCTATAAGCTTATACACATATTTCGATTCATGGATTTCCAAAAGTTTTGATTGATCTGCAATGATAAGACACAGGTCTTCGAAATGATCACTTGCAGAAACTTCGGTTTTTTGTTTTAATGGGCATTAATAGATTAATGGATATTACTTAATGCCACATATGGCAAAATGAGGGTTACTTTTTTATGCAAATTTATGAATATTCATAGGCAGTTATACCACGTGACCGTAGAGAAGTGCCTGAATCCACTTTTTCAAATACCAGCGTTATACGGATAATATTATCTTTTTCACCGTATTCGACTCTAATTTTACCTGCACAAATAAAGTTTCCGGCGCGAATTTCATGAAATAAATGTGAAATCTGTGTAAATGTTGACAAAATTGGGACAGTTTCATAAGGTCCTCATCAAAAACATGCATTTTTTAACATTCGTGGGAACCTTTATTTCATTTCTGTTGATGTAAGTAGGTATATCACTAAATTATTATTGTTAAACACTCGCATATTCTTTCATGACAAGTTGTTTACATCTTGAGATTACTTCAAATCACAGAAAATCGACATCTTGCAATATCTTGACAAAGACAATATTACGCAATTCGCTTCAAATATTATTTTCTTCTGGGAACCTTGAATTTTTAAGATATTTTATTCATTTGAATGTGTGGTGAAGGAGGATAACGTAAACTGTACATTTTATTCATGTAAAACTGACATTTTTATAAAGTGTCCGGGCCCTTCATGAAAATGTTTCATTTCTTTTCACAATGTATTTGATATTTTGACGCCATTTTGTCTAAAAATGGCGATATATGCAAATGAGCAAAACGGTAAGATTTTGCCATATGATAAGAATCTCATTCTCAGAAACCTCTTCCCAATGATAATATCACTTAATATTTTTTTCAGGCTTCTTGGAAATAACTTGCTTGAAAGCATAGGTCCAGGATTATTTACTCCATTCACAAGACTGCATGACTTGTAGGTATTACTATCTAGATAAGACGTTTTGATAAATACACAAACAATATTCAGTTTATGATATTTTATGAAAGGATATGGAGTAAATGGACATGAGACCATAACTTATATGTTAACTCCAACCGCAATAATTTTAATATTATATATATATGATGTCTTTCAAAAGTTTTGCTTCTGCGTTATTAAACATAACTAAACAAAAATAGTTTAACTATGACAAAAATTATACTTCAAAATTGGAACCCGCAGCTCTTCAAATAATAAAGCTGTTATAGGATCTGTAAGTCTCGTCATGTGACACCAGGATTTCATGATAAAATTTCAATTCGAAAACGTTTCCCGCCAAAACATGACGTGGGATGATTGTGACGTCACATTTTTGGTTTGAAATGTCATATATTTTGGCAAAAAATGCAACTTCCCGGTAAAATTTATGTGCCCGAAAGTACCACAATTAATTGAGACTTAAAGTCCCTATTGCAATTTCATGTTGTACTTTTGTTCAATATGTTTGTGAGTGGACAGGGAAACAGACTAAAAGATAAGCTACCAATTCCATGGGATTTAGATAATATGACAAAAAGTATGAAAATTAGTTTCCTTTGAATAAATACATAAATCAGCTTTTTACAGCACTATTTCAAAGTGCTTGAGCAGTGCGTTTCATTTTTGTTGCACTCTGGAAAAATTTCACCTGAATAGATTTTGAGTTTGTCATTTTCCGGTCATTTGATTCATATCCACATTTTGTTCTTTTTCCTTTAAGGTTCGTCTTTGTTAAAACCCAGATTGTGAAATAGCCATATTCGACCAACAGACAAAATGAGTACCAGTATATTTTCTATTTTGTAAATACACGTTTGAAGAAATGAGAAACAGTCGAAATTACCTTCTTAAATCGTATTTTTGTCTGCCAACTGCGGCTGGTGGTTTCCGCTAGCTATCTACCATTCCAGCATATACAAGATGCATGTATTTTTAGAGTAGAAGATAAGTGCTTTTTGGGGAGCATCATTTAAAAAATCAGTCATATTTTCTTATAATACAAATTCGTTTTTTTAAAACTAATAATGTTAGATAGAATTTTCAGTTCATTCGACTTAAAAGGCTAATTTGAGCTATTGGCATCACTTGTTGGAGTTCGTCGTCCGTAAGCTTTTCACAAAGGGACAATCTTCTTCGAAACTATTGATGCAATTTAATAATTTTTAAAGGAATGATTTATGGATATCTTGTACAAAAATTGGTAATTTCGTTCAAATCTGTTAATACGTTAAAACATGGACAAAAATTCACCCTATGATAAAACATGTCGGTCATCTGTTATGGAACTTGTAAAGAAAATTTAACCGAATTGTACTTGAATTATTTATGAAAGGTCATAAAGAAATGGTGCTCATATAAATTGGATCCCAACGAAATACACTTGGTCGCCTACGCGAATGATAGTTTAACATTGTTAACATAAGCCCTTTCTTGAAAATCATATAATTCAAAAGAGCAACTTTTACCATAACATAATTGGTTTAGGGTTGGAAAAATTAACAATCAACCACAAAGCAG
>MJUU01058816.1:26676-37857 GCA_002080025.1 Modiolus philippinarum | reverse complement strand
ATAACATAAATTTTCCACCTATATACATGTACATCAATTTCAAGAATTAAAAAAAGAAAAGTATACCTTAGCAAGGTATAAAATTCAAATCTATCCAATCCATTTTCATGTAACATTGAGTCCTGTTCATTACGGGAAACTGAAAGGTTTTCGAGCAGAATCAATTGTACGATGAAATGCATGCTATAAAACGTTGTAAATTTAGCATTGTTAAAAAACGAATTTTGTGATATTCACATGTCTAAAAATGCGTAAATACCTGGTCCATATTCCCTTATTGGTTGTGTTCACCACGGGAGATTGAAGGGGGACTTTGAGCAGAAAAGAATGTTTTTTTGTTTTTTTTCTTGCATCCTATTAGAATGTTTTACATTTATAACTATTTTTAGAGTTTTCTGTATTTGTGTATGCAAAAAGTCTCCGAAACAATATGTATATTTTTACCGGAAAAGAAATATAGAAATTCCCGGAAACGAAAATTTTGAAATTTATAAAATTACCGGAAATGAAAGTCGTCCTTGACATTCACCTCAAATCAGCAATTCTTTTACCTTATTTAGACATTATTTCAAAATTAAATGAAGAAATTTTTTTTCATAAAATGGCAAAAATTCTATTCTAAAAAAATAATCTGTTGACTTATAAACACAAGAATGAAACAGTATGGTTCAATATAAAATATATGAAGAGAAAATTGATATATAGTGATACTTTTTATACTTCTTTAAACATATACCATACATTCTCAAACCATTCTCATTTCTCTCTCACAATATCATTGTCAAAAAATATTTATATATACATGTACAACAACATAATTAAATAAATAGATATTTTTAACACAGAATCAATTATCATACAATTTAAAAAATAAATAAACAACTACAATCAAATGTTTACTACAGTGACACAACAAAAATGTAATAGATGTAATAATGTAATAAATGTAATAATGTAATAAATGATAAAAATTTTACCAAGTGATGAGGGTACCAACACATGTTTTGACACCCTGTTCCAGTTTATACTACCTTTCAAGTTTTGAATGAAGAATTCCAGAGACCAGATATAACAAATGGCAGTATCCTAGCTGCAATAGGGAAGTAGTAGGTACCAGCTTAAGCATCAAGACAAGAATTTGAAGTAAAGTACACTAACTTCAATTCATTTTTGGAACTTTTATGAGACTGGAAATACCACAGAATTAAACCAATGTGTATGTGTATGTATGTGTATTTGTTTTCTCGGGTAATTGAGTAACCAAAACGAAAATAAAAGTTTCAAAATTAACCAGATGAAGTGATTCATTGAAATAATTTGTTAAGAAAATTAGTTGATTGACAGTGCCTGTGTATAAAAAGTTCCTGAATCAATACAATTATTATTTGCTACATGTTCTAAATGACTTCATGCCAAATTTACTGTTAATGTTCGTTGCTCATCAAATTTTTTACTTTGTGTCAGATTTTCAAACTTCTCTGATTTCATCCATCTCAATGCATTACAATTTTTTGCACACTGAGCACCACTTTTTTCTTCAAAATTTGATAAAATGCATCTCAAGAAGACTTCTGTCAAAATTTATGAAATTCTTAATATTACCTCACAGTGGTTAAAAGAAACAAATGCTCAATGCATTATCAATTGAAATCTAAGAGGGTTCAGCTTCCTGCAAAAATTATAACAAGATTGCTACGCGTAGCTATGTCCCCCGCCGCCGCAGTAAAGTCGATAAAGTCCCATAACTCATGCAAAATTTTGCGAATCAAAATGGCGGCAGGATATGACCAACTGCATTAGGTTGCAAACAGCCAAGCAAAATTTCAGCAAAATCCCTTAATTGGATTTTGAGGAGATGTGTCCACAAAGTCTTTCTATATTGTAGAAAAAAGAAGGGACAACGACCCAAAGGGGAGTAATAACAACCCAAAGCCACCATATGATCTTCAATGAACGGTGAAAACCCCACACCCAACGGCAGGTCTATGTTGTAGTATGCATAAAGTCGATAAAGTCCCATAACTCCTGTAAAATTTGTCCAATCAAAATGGCAGCATAATATGATCAAGTGCATATGGTGGCAAATGTTCACACAAAATTTCAGCATAATCTGTTCAGCGGTTTCCCAGGAGTTGCGCCCACAAAGTGTTCCTAAGCTGTAGCATGCGTTAAGTCGATAAAGTCCCATAACTCCTGTAAAATTTGACGAATCAAAATGGCTATGCGATATGATCTTGTACATAAGTTTAAGAATGAATTCGAACTAGCAGTTTCTGAGGAGTTGCGTCTACAAGATTTGCCATTGTATAACAATGTGGAAATAATCAAAGTCCTATAACTCCAACAAAATTTTAGAAATCAAAATGGCGATGCGATATGATCTAGTACTAATGGTGACTAACAATCCTGTAAAATATAAATGAATTCTGGCCAGCAGTTTCTGAGGAGTTGCGTCCACAAGATTTGCCATTGTATATATAACAATGTCGAAATAACCAAAGTCCCATAACTCCCACAAAATTTGACGAATCAAAATGGCGATGCGATATGATCTAGTACTAATGGTGAATAACAATCCTGTAAAATATGAATGAATTCTGGCCAGCGGTTTCTGAGGAGTTGCGTCCACAAGATTTGCCATTGTATAACAATGTCGAAATAATCAAAGTCCCATAACTCCAACAAAATTTGACGAATCGAAATGGCGATACGATATGATCTAGTACTAATGGTCACTAACAATCCTGTAAAATTTGAATGAATTCTGACCAGCGGTTTTTGAGGAGTTGCGCCCACAAAAAATGTGACACATGGACGCACGGACGCAGACCATTACCATGTCCCTCCGTCGCGTTGCGGCGGGGGACAAAAACATGTTACTCAAAAATTAGCACACTCCCCTATCTTTTTTTGCTAAAATTATCTTTTTGACAATGTTCTAGCACAATAAACCATTAATATAAAATTCTTAAAATTCTGGAAATGAGTAGTTACCCACTTTAAAGGAAGAAAAGAAATTATACCACTTGTTTTACACAGTAAAGCCTTTTCACATCATTAGTTAAGATTTCAGCAAAACCAAGTGTGTCAGAAAAAATGTATAATGGAATTCAAGTATCATTTGAATTAAAATCTTATAAAAAAACTGTGACAGGTCCCCCTGAAGAAAGGGCTATTATAATTAAGTATCACTACAGATCCCCTAGCAACCCAATTTAATAATTTTATTCTGGTTAAATATTAAAAATTCTACTTTTATTCCAACTAAATCTTTTGAAAATTCCAAATATTCGTTTCCTTGCTGAACAACTGAAACAATATATGAATGTGTACTGAAAAAGAGACAAATGGATGAAATTGAAAAGATGCAAATGGCAGTTAACAATTTCAAAGAAAAAAACACATCAAATTTATTCTTTATAAGATATGGTAATTCATGCAAAAATTATTACACGTCTCAATCAGTCTTTCATACTCTTGTTTTAAATATTTCATACATTCCCAGCCCCCATGTTTATCAAGCATTCCTTGCCCCAAATATATTCAAGCATTCAAAGACCCATATCATTCTGTAAAAACAGTAGAAAAGTAAGAAATGGCCAGTGACTTCAAGATTCCAAGTGCAAATAAATATTATTTGACTAGAAATATTTGAGAGGGTGAACTCGGTGAAAAATGGTTACAATATTAACGCAATCTACACAATGAGTATGATTGTTTTCACATTGCTATTATTAGCCTAAAACAATCTTAAATAGGGTAATAATTAAAATGAAAACAAAAGAAACCAAATTTAAGAATTGGTCATTTTCACTGAGAAATTGTTCCAAATTTATTTCTTTTTTAATTTTAGTATTAACAAACAAGAAAATTGGTGGTTTTATATGGTCAAAAGGGTGGTCATTAAATTTGCATATTGATTAACAAATTTTGATATTGTAATTGAAATTAATTTCCCCTCATCAAAATATAAAACTAACTTGGTACAGGGAGATACTCTACTGATATGCAATGATGAAATGCATGATTGTCATGCGAAAGAAAACTCTTTAAAAAGATCGAGAATTAAGATGACAAATTTTTCAATAGGTTCCATTCAATTTTGAAACTTGCTGGTAAATTTAGGGTGTAATTCAGGTACTATGTAAAAGAAGCTTATAATATCTAACACCATATTTTGGTTGGAAATGTTTTAAACTTATTTTTATTGGCTATTCTAGTTGCCCTGGGAAAATTTTGAATAGCATTGTCCTAGAAATAAAGAAATTACATCAAACCACAAAAATAATATCTATAATTTACATGTACATTACTAGGCGAAAAAAAGACAAGAAAAGAGACATAATTACACTGGTATAGTGAGGATTTATGGCAAATTTAGCACTATTTTTAACAAAACCATTGTGAAAAGTTTTAATGGGGAATAAAAGCATGAGTACTTTGTAAAAACCTGACTTGTGATACTTTTCTTGAAATGTACATTTATTGGGAAACAGCACTAACATTCTCCATGAAAACTAGGCAGACCTTAAATCAATTATAAATTTTGATAGTAAACAGTAATTTAATATATCTGTCAAGTTTAAATTTAAGAATTTTTTGTGTAAAATCATAACTATTTACTTTCACATCTTAAATTTTCCAGGTAATAATTTAGATTTATCTTCAAAAACAAAAAAAAATATTAATTTGATCTGACATTTCAAATTATATGAACACACCATATAATGTTTTTTTCATCAATTAAAAACTTGATCAACAGTAATTAAAAACTTGATCAACAGTATGTTTATGCAATTTGACATCATTATTGCTTGTGATGGTAAATCTTTGATTTTATCACCTGAAAATTTTGACATTCTCCAATCAGAATAAGTTTTACAAGTAAGTCTTTAAATATAATCCCCAGGTAACTACAGGAAAACATATTTAATTTTATCCAAGGCAGAGACATATAGAAACAGAAATTAGCAACTAGCTGAAACTTACATCATTCGTGAATTCTTGCTCCCATGATGCAACACAACATTCGGAACTCTTAAATATTTTGGTCAAAGGACAAGGTGCGATAAGGGGTTGATTTGGCCCAAGATTCCAGTGAATTTCTAAGTTCCACTTCAAGATTTTCTTTTATGTTTGTTTCAAAGTTGAGATCCCATGTACAGAAAAAATATAAATTTTAGAACCGATGACGTCACAATAGGTGTAGTTCTGACGTCATGAAAAGGCTACTTCTAAGCATTTTCGTAGAAATATACCGAATTTGGCAGATTTCAAAACAGTTTTCCTAACCGGAAATATGGAGCACATCCAAGAACCAATTAGATAATTTACCAACTTATTGGTACAAATGAATTGANCCCTCTCATAAAAATATTTTTGTGGTTCTTGCATGTGCTCTGTATTTCCTATACAGAAAAAGTAGTCAAAATTGGTCAAATTTGTCATTTTTCGACCAAAACTTCAATTTGTGCCTTCTTCTACGCTCAAAAACTCAGTAATCATATATCAATATTTGAGAAGTGTTACTGTTTACTGAAGAGCCATACCCAAAGAACATTTCAATGAGAAAATTCTGTGAATTCAACCAAATTTATTTTTCAGGCCAAATAAAGCCCTTATCGCCCCTACTCCTATACGTGTACAGGCACAAAGTTTCGATGGTAATGTTTCTGTTTACACAGGTGCATCGTGATTTTAGAAATGATTTTACACTAAATATCCACAACAATTTGTCAATATACAATAAATAGAACTTTTATGTTGTCATTTCTGTTCAGTTTTAGCTGAAAATTGCAGGAATTGGCAACTGAAAATTAACAATTCTCAAAGGAAATCTCGCACATTCGTTTTTACTGATTTTCATATATGATTAACTAGGAGTTTCTTATCTCCACATCTACATGTCTGTTGAAGGTAACCACAGGGAGAGGATTAACTATTTTAACCTTTGTATAGTGGTGCAAAGGTAAAAGTACTCATTATCACACTATGCTTGAATACACATGTAGGACTAAAGTCTCTTAGTTACTCAAATGTTTGCACCAAGTAGTAAATGCAGAATATTAGCTAGATGAAAAATGAGTGAATTACCAATGAGAATAAAAAAATGAAAGTGAATTAAGTAAGACCTTTCATTACTGAAAGAAAAATGATTAACAATTGACATACATGTAAGTACAGCATTTCACTTGTGAAGAAAAAAATGATTGGTTCACTAGTGATATAAGTAAGACCTTTCAATGTTGAAAGAAATAAAATGAATGTTACATCAGTGAAAGTCAAAACAATCATTGTGGAAAAATAAATTAGCATTTATTGCTATGTGTTTCGTAAAATTTAGTCATAAAAAAGTGTTTATGTTTTAAACCATTGTAGATAGTTTGATATATACAAGTAGTACTTATCACAGAGTAGAGTACATTCTCCCCAGTAGAAAATTATACATAAGTGTTAGTGCAAAAACTTGATTTGTCATACTAGTGATTGAAAGTTTGTAAAAAATTTAATTATAACATGTAAAATTCTGAAATTATTGTGTTATTTTTTTTATAGAATATTGAAACCATAACAAATATGATTTCAGTAAAACTGAAAGTGAAAACCACCCATCAAAAATAGAACAAATACACATGTATCTGACAGTGAGAAGTGATGTTATTATATGACAAGTTAAATCTGCAAAAATGAAAGAGCCCACTCTGACAAGGTAAGAAAAAACAAAAACTTATTTTTGTGCCAAGTAATTATAAATTTTAGAATCTGTTTAGTTATTGGAGCAGATTTTTTGGTCATTTCTGTAAATTGCCTTGTCTGAAAAGACCATTATATTTTACTTTTGTGTGGGTCAATAAAAGGTGTTAAAATGTTATAACTTTCAGTGCAAAGTTGATTGGTCTTCATCAAACAGATTCATTTTAAGACAGGTCACTATTTCATAGGGGTGAATTCTTAAATTCGAAAAATTTATTTTCAATCATTTTTTTTTATTGCTGTAGTATTATAGTTTTCTTTTAGGTTAAAGGTCAAAAGTTCAAACTGCCCCTTTTCCAAAAACATGGAACAGCCAATCTTTAGATGGAGAAGCTTTTAATTGTAATACAAGTTCACTCCTAATCTTTTCAATAAAAAAATACCACAATAATTTCAGAATTATACAATCCATTCACCTTTTCAACTGTGAATTGCACAGGCTAATCAATTTTTGACTTCTCTCGTGTTTTAATGCTACCTGTAGATTCATGACTCTATTTCTTTAACTGTCTGTGCACCTATGACCGGCAGTGGATGTGCTTCAGTATTAAATACCCATTTATCTAAAGGTATGACAGTATCTTCTGAGAATGTTAAATATAAGTATTTTAATGTCTCTGCTAAAAAGAAACTTTGTTGGACATCGTCTTGTGGAGGGGTATCCTGATAGACATCTCGTATTCCTGTAAAACCGCCATCTACTCTACAATGCTTATTTAATGCCTGCAAAAAAATATTGTATTTTGTATCACTGTTGAAATCTGTTGGTCAAATAATTATACAATGTATGTGGTTTTATCATTTGATAAATTCAGTCCAAAGAATATAGTCATCTTAGTATTGCGAATTCATGACAAGTAGTTGCTCTACATGCTTCAGATTTCTGAAAGCTGTAGACTGGTAGACTTGATCCTTTTTGATACAAAGTTTTTATATAACACAGAATCTATAATAAAATACCTATGAGGTTTACCAACCATTTTTCTGTATAATGTATTTTAATCTGACCTAGAGGACCAAGTTCAAGATCAAGGGTCCACAACCACAGTACATGATCGTGACACATTATCTTGAAGTGATCTATCTTCATGCCAAATAACTAGAGCCTACCTCAAAAATTTAAAAAAGAAATGTGAAAAAAAAACTTACGTGACTTTGTCATTATGAAAGAATTAGTTTGACACTGAGAACAAAGTTCAAGGGTAACACAGCATGCAATCTTGAATGTAAATGCCAAATACCAAAAGCTACTACAAAAGACAACAACTTATAGCCAGGACTTGACTTTGTTATGGACAGACAGACAGATATTGACCGACACATACACAGATTAATATAGGGCGTTCATACTTTTTCTGATGGGGTCCTTATTAATACGACCATAGCTTCCAAAGCACCCAAACTGTATAAATACATTACATACTGAATTATCTGTTCTCCACCATTGTTTATATCTATAATACCATACCTGTGTAGCTTCCCAAGCCCAGTTTCTGTATTTCTGTTCCTTCGTTAGTCTCCACATGTAAAAATGGGTTTCCAATACTTCTGGTCGTAATATATAGTATTTTTCATTTTGTCGTATTGATTTTGCTTCTGTATGGCCATCGAATCTAAATGCTTCAGGTCCTAATTTTGTAGCTATAAATACAAAATGAGGTCAATAACAAGTCAGTTGTAAATTTCTATTATTATTATTATGATTACAAAGTTCGCCTCGTTATGGCACATGGACACAGAAACCCTATTTGGCCAGGGTGCTCATTTACCATACCTTATGCATGTATACAAAGGCTAGAAGATCTTACCATGTACAGTAACCGAGACCTGAATTCGGACATAAACGGTAAAGTGACCTAATTTTGCTTGGATGCTGACCTACCCGCGAAGATGCATGTCAATGCAAGGTTAGATGATCCTGCCATGTACAGTTACTTAGATATGAACTCGAACGTAAACTTGAATGTAAGTCAATCATGTGGAAAATATAGGTCAAAGTGACCTAATTTCGCTGGATGCTGACCTACCCCCAAAGATGTATGCACATGCAAGGTTAGATGATCCTACCATGTAAGGTTACTTAGATCTGAACTCGGACATAAACTTGAATGTAAGTCGATCATTAGGAAAATATAGGTCAAAGTGACCTAAATTTTCCTGGATGCTGACCTATTGCCAAAGATGCATGCACATGCAAGGTAAGATGATCCTTCCATGTACAGTTACTTAGATCTGAACTCGGACTTAAACTTGAATGTAAGTCAATCATGCGGAAAATATAGGTCAAAGTGACCTAATTTTACCTGGATGCTGACCTACCCCCAAAGATGCATGCACATGCAAGGTTATATGATCGTACCATGTACAGTTACTTAGATCTGAACTCAGACGTAAACTTGAATGTAAGTCAATCATGGGGAAAATATAGGTCAAAGTGACCTAATTTTGCCTGGATGCTGGCCTACCCCCAAAGATGCATGCACATGCAAAGTTAGATGATCGTACCATGTACAGTTACTTTGATCTGAACTCGGACTTAAACTTGGATGTAAGTCACTCATGCGGAAAATATAGGTCAAAGTGACCTAATTTTACCTGGATGCTGACCTACTGCCAAAGATGCATGCACATGCAAGGTTAGATGATCCTACCATGTACTGTTACTGAGATATCAACTCGGACCTAAAATTAAATGAAAGCCAGCCAAGCCGAAAATATACGTCAAAGAGACCTCATTTTCCTTGAGGCTGTGAGTTAGCCCAAGATGCATCTGTACACAGAGATTGATGACCCTACCCTTCATAGTTACCAAGATATATACCTAAATGCGGACGCGGACGAAGATGCAGACGCGGACGCCGGGGGTACTCCAATAGTCCCCCTCAACTTCGTTGAGGCGAACTAAAAAGTATATATTGCTCAAGTAAATAAGTATGCAATTGCATACTAAAGATGATTCGATATTGTACAATACGATTTATAGCACAGATTTGTTCACATAGTGAAGGAAGGGGGTCATACTAGAATCATAAAATAAATTACAATGAAACCTGTCTTAACTGTACCCTGACTAAACTGGAAACTTGTCTAAACCAAACATAATGTAAAGACCCTTTCTATTAATTTCTATATATTTTGAACCTGAACACCTGTATAAACAAAACAAAATCTACAGTCCCAGAGGGGTTCTGTTTTGACAGGTTTCACTGTATCTGATTTCATAAGAAACATACAAAGACAAAAATATTGACAGTGATTTTAATTCAAACCAGATTAGTACAAAATCTTGTGATATGTAAAAACATGGCCAACAAATATCCTTTGTGCAGAAAAAGTAGGCCATGTAAATGAAAATTAGTCCATATCTTGTTAAAGTCTGACTTTGTCTGGTTTGGATTCTCAGTGTAAAAGGCTAAAACTTGAACAAACCTGATCTGTCATAGGACTGGTAACATGTGTAGGAAATATCTCCTCCTAATTTTAAATATTTGGCTTTCTCATCAGCATTTTCAGTATGTTGAGCACCCAAAGCAAACATCCCACCTAAAAAATAGAACATAACCATGTAACATTCAAACATCCAAAGCATTATTACACTAAAGTTAGAAATTATTTCACAAGTGGCACAACACAACATGAGGTTGCACATGTGGTCGTGCTAGGTATATGACTCATATTACAAATTAAACAAGAGAAAGGGCAGTCGGAAACGACAGCTAATCCCCTCGCCCGTTTATTGAATGTTTGTCTAGTATTATAAGCACTCAAGGAAGTTGTACCATTCAAGATCTGGCTTGTTATTTAAAGCTGAGCCAGTCATGCAAGAAATGTAGTGACCTTATTTCAATCAGGAGCCTCATACCTAAAGCATATGCATCTAGTGATGAAAGATTATTCTTCTATAAAGTGTAGTATCTAAAATTCAGACTGTAACACAAACTTTAAACTGAGTCATTCATGCATGAAATGTAGATCAAAGTGACCTAATATTTATCTTGAGCTTTGTAACTTTACAAGACGCATATGCATACAAACTATTATTCTTCTACCTAGTTGTAGTATCTAAAATCCAAGCTGTAACACAATCTTTAACCTAAGTCACTCATGCATGAAATGTGGGTCAAAGTGACCTAATTTTATATCTGGAGCTTCATAACTTTACAAGACGCATCTGCATACAAAATATAATTCCTCTAGGAGTTGTAATATCCTAGATCTGGACGCTTACAAAAACTTTAACCAAAGTCACTCATGCATGAAATGTAGGCCAAAGTGACCTCATTTTTATCTGGAGCTTCGTAACTTTACAAGACGCATCTACATACAAAATATTATTCCTCTACAAGTTGTAGTATTCCAGATCTGGACTCTTACAAAAACTTTAACCTGAGTCACTCATGCATGAAATGTAGGTCAAAGTGACCTAAT
>MJUU01058813.1:0-18493 GCA_002080025.1 Modiolus philippinarum | reverse complement strand
ATTCTTTTCTGACTATGTTTGGATTATAGCTTTCCATATTATTTGATTCTAATGCTGCTGATGAGAGGTTACTCCTTGAAACACGTGTACAGCATAACAAGACTTGCTGTTTATATAGGAAACCAGCAGTGTGCCAAATAAAATACAATGTAGACCGTCACATTATTGGTTTTGCTTTTAATAGTTTTTTTCTAGCAAATATGGCGTTATTGCAATGCAGTTATGTAAAACAAATACATGACGTTAACGTAAAATGATTGATAAAAATAAAAAAACCTTATATAGGAACTGGAAGTGAACAGGCCTGATGTACAATTTCCGCCTGAAGTTAAAGTATTATCTATATAACAGAAATTTGTGTTTGGACGTCAATGCGTGAAAGAAAATATATTCCGTTATATTTATTCTATGCAGGATTTATGAACAGAATAGGAAATTATGGTAGAATCAGTGTGTGGTTAGAAGTGATGGACCTTCTATATATAAAATATAATCAACATTATGATTTGTACGGAAATATTCTCATTATCCATAGGATGGTAAACGAGTCACGTTGTACATTGTATAATCAGGACAAGTGTTTTATTCTGACAAATATGTCTGTATGATTTCCGTCAATTGCAGCTTAACATACGTATTGTCGGTTAGAGAGTACACATGAGTCAATAGGTATTTTCAAGATTGTAATTTTAATTGGTACAAAAGTAAGCTCTAAACAAAACGAAAAGAATTCATTGCCGGATGTTGTACCTATTTTTGTTATAAATATTCCCGACAGCCAGATCAGGTGCGTCCCCGGATGGTGGCTAATAAGGGAATACTTTTATCTATTCTGTGTAGACATGTCATAATATGGAGCGATTGTAGACATGATTTGTCGGGAAACGCCACTCACCTTGCAGCATTTGGAAACCTTTATTTCTCTTTAGTAGCCCAGACTCATATAGGGGTCGTATACAAGTAATCAACTACCCACACCCGTTTCTCGAATTTTCTAGCTGCAATCAAAACCCGTAGCACCGATTTTCCAACCAGCCCTTATCACATTTTAGCTCACCTGGTACAAAAAGCCACGTTAGCCTCGTCCTCACTTTGCGTCCATTTTCTGCCAACAATTTCTAAAATCTTCTCTTCTAAAACTTCTTGGCCAAGTGTAACCAAACCTGGCATGCATCATCACCAGGATATGCACTTTCAAATTACGTTCAACTGGTCTGTAGACCAAACAACATGGCCGATGCTACTGAAAAAAATGAACACTTTGAAAATTCCGCCCATTTAGTTCACATCAAATCAAAGGTGGCTTCAACTGGGGACATAGTTAAATGTTGTGTCTTATTACATCAAAGTCTATTAACAGGTACTACAAAATGTGAATCTTATTTAGTTATTTGAACTATCTATGTCAGCCATGCACCAGGTGAGCGATACAGGCTCTTGAGAGTCTCTAGTTTCCTACAAATTGTTTTAATGTCGTTCTGGTATAGTTGAAACAACGGTAGTAGAAAACCGAAGGAACAATGAAAATGATGATTACAAAAAGGACCTGAACAAATACTGAAATAAGTGATTTAAAAAAAAAACAAACAAAACTAGAGGCTCTCAGGAGCCTGTAACGCTCACCTGGCTCTCAGTTGCCACAATCATGGTAACATTGTAAGTTATACAGTTGATCTTCAGACCTCGAACACCACCAATATCTTGAACAGTATTTAAAGTCTGATCATGTTTTACTACATTTCTTTGTTGGGCTTTTTTGACAAAAAACATTCTTGCTAAGGACCACTTTTGACACCAGTTTTGAAATCGAGACGTCATTTTGTAAATGGCAGACATCCAACAATTTTCATCGGTTTTGAAGTCGCAACATCAATATCTATTTGGACAAAAAAATTTCATTGAAATAGGACAATGCTGAAATTTCCCGCCTGTTTTGGCAGCCATTTTGAAAATGGCAGTCAACAAATAATTTTTAACATCGGTTTTAAAGTTGTGACATCAATACCTATTTAGAAACCAAATTTCATTGAAATAAGACAATGCTGAATTTTCACGCCTTTGAAAATTTGCGGTCAACGAACAATTCTTAACATCAGTTTTGAAGATGCAACATCAAAACCTATTTGGAAACAAAATTTCATTGAAATCGGACAATGTTGAATTTTCCCGCCTTTTGTGGCGGCCATTTTAAAATAGCGTTGAACGAACAATTTTCAACACAGGTTTTGAAGTCGCAATATCAATATCTATTTGGAAACCAAATTTCATTGAAATCGGACAATGTTGAATTTTCCCGCCTTTTTTGGCGGCCATTTTGAAAATGCATTTTAAAATAGCGTTCAACGAACAATTTTCACCAAGATTTTGAAGTCGCAATAGGGTCCGTAAGTCTCGTCATGTGACACCGAGAAATCACGATAAAGTTGTAATTTGAAAACATTTCCCGCCAAAATATCACGTATAAAGATTATGACGTTCAAAGTTTTTGTTTGAAACGTCATATATTTTTGCTAAAAATGCAACTTCCGGCCCGGAAGTTCAAAAATTAGACGAGACTTACAGACCCTTATCAATATCTATTTGGAAACCAAATTTCATTGAAATCGGACAATGTTGAATTTTCATGCCTTTTTTGGCGGCCATTTTGAAAATGAACAATTTTCAACACCAGTTTAGAAGTCGCCACAACATGGCAAACATTTTATCAATTACACTTAACCTTCATCTTCTGCAGTTTTGGAAATAAAAGACGAACAATAAAAAAAATAGAAATTCGGTGAAAAAAGGGCAATAACTCCTACAAGTGTTTGTGGATTTTCTTCAAAAATTCAGGGTGGGTAGATCTTGATATGCTGAACATTTTTGCAATTTACATTTGAATTCTATCTGTTACACTTTTAGAAATAAAAAATAAAAGATGCAAAAATTTTGAAAATTTTACGGAAAAAGGGCTATAACTCCGATATGGGTATTCAAATTTTCTTCAAAATTGCACAGTGGAGATCTCAGCATGCTGATCTTTTTTACCACATGACAGATTTTTGATATCTGTAACGGTTTTCGAGTAATTTGCAAAAAAACAGCAATTTACCCCTATGTTCTATTTTTAGTAACAGCGGCCATGTTGTTTGGTCTACGGACATAAAAATTACAAACTTGAAGGTGCATACCCTGGTGATGATTCAGGCTAAGTTTGGTAAGTATTGGCCCAGTAGTTTCAGAGGAGATTTTTGAATTAAAGTTAACGGACGGACGACGGACGCCTAGTGATGGCAAAAGCTCACATGGCCTTTGGCCAGGTGAGCTAAAAAACGGAGTGTTTTTCTTAGAACGAAACAAAAAACGCATACTTTGATTTGCATGCAAAACAAAAATCAAAAACAAAATAACCGAGTGCTTTTCTTAGAACGAAACAGAAAACGCATACTTTGATTTGCATGCCATTTATAGCTGCAAAAACTTATTTTTGATTATATTTTGAAGATGAATCTTTATTGCAATCTTGGCATTTGTTAGAAATACAAAACTCCCTGTACCTTATCCTGGCTCCGGTAACATTAGTAAAAACATGAATTGTTAGTTCTGTTAAGTATACAATGACCAGTACATATTTTGCAGCATGGTAAATTCTGTCTTAAAATCTAAAAATACAATCTGTTTTAAATTGAAAGTACAAATATAGACATTTGTTGTGTGACAAGCATGTTGTTATATATACATGTATTGTGTATGTCCGCATAAATGAATTATTGTGTTTTTGGTTTCATTACATCATATATAGTAGCATAAAACCAGAGTAGAGAGTCGAAGTTGGAGTTACGAACTTTCACCACGTGCATAAATGGAAGCAGTATGTGGATATACTTGGCAACTATCATACATATAAACTTGCTATATATTTCTACACCAAAGATAAGTTTGACTGCATCTAAAATTTTGATTCAATTTAGCTATCACCGCAACAAAAACATTTGAAAGTTCACGAATCTTTTTAATGTCCGCGTTATATTTTCAATCAGGAAAATTTCTCACGTTTGCATCATAAAAACATCCACCATAGGGAGGCCCAAAAAGGAAGCGCTTGTAAGATCGCCAGATTGTGTTTACAGTAAAATGAAGACAGAAAATTCTCAACGTACGGAATAAATAATATATATCGCGAGAGCTAATTCAATTGATTTCGGATAATTTTACCATACTGTGGTATACATTAAGACGGAAATGCCTCTGCAGCTATTTAAAAATCAAAGTACTGAAGTACTGTTTAGTCGGATTTACGCTTTAATTTCGAAAAAAAGATAATCGTAAAATTATTTACGGGCAACAAAAGACTAAATGGAAAATGTTGAAGGTATAGAAGATGAAGAACAGTGAAAGCGTTGACCATACATCTGTAAGAATTTTGTCTCCTGTACATTTAATCGTTGACAATATCCATTATTTTTTCTTGAAGTGTGGAGTTAGATCTCCATTGATTGAGTTGTATGCTCTTTAGTTTTCTTCTGTTAAAATTTTGAAAATTTTGCATTTTGGCTTTCATATTTTCTTTAAAAAATCAAACTATTTTTACCATCTGTAGTTATAATGCACTCATCTCCCCATTTTATTTGCCAAGTCATCTTACAACCAACTCGATGAGTATCCTGTAGTCGTTGTCGTGTGTATTTCGACTTGTCTTTTGGTCCCTCTTTCGGGCAATGGATGACAGTGTTTATTAGAGTATTTTGCCTGATATCTTATGTCTGATCCCGCATCCATTGATGTAGACAAACATGGACGTAGCGTTGTTCGACGTCCATCAAGTGAATTCTGCTCAAGCCAATGCCACTAGTGCTAGGGTCCATCTCCAATTTACTATTAGGTATTAGTGTTTTCTCATTGTTGAAAGCCTCATATATTTTTGCGTCTAGCAAATGGGTATGGCAAACGTACATCTCTTGGTAGTGGTTTATTTGTACGCTAGGTTATTGCAAGGTTATATTCTTTACCGTTGAAAGCTGTCCAATGTCTAGTGTCGGTCCAACTAGTTGATTATAGCACATCTCGGGACAATAATCATTGATAATACGGGGAATATAAAAGGTTTCCAATTAAACTGCAATGTTAGTGATAAAGAAAAGACGCTTGTTCTGTTTTATCTAATATAAGTAAGCATGGACATAAATAGATCATAATACGGGGAATATAATTTTTATCCAGTGATTCCATAAAAATGTGTTGGTATGTTATTGAAAATGGATAAAAGAAGTACGTCACATGTAAATGTTGTACATATTTTTTATGTATCTTGGCCATATTATGATTCCGAAGTAATAAGGGAACATCTTGCATAACTGTCGAAATTTGGCAAAAAAACATAATTTTCACATCGCCTCTGGGTTGCATTAATAAGACTTCAAATTTATGCGTATCTTATTTTTTTTTGTACAAAAGAGAGAAAAAATTTCAGTGTTTACTAATGACTAAATACCGAAGTTACTGTGAATTTGAATTCTGCATATTACTAATAGATAAGTTTAAATTCTACAGACATACTCAATTCGAGTTGACATATTTTTTACATTTGCATTGATCACTTCAATGCCGTATATCAATATACGTCCCTACATGATTACTTGTCAGTATCACCAATACTGTAAATATGTCAAAAGACAGTGAAATACACCGGCGGATCCAACCTTCGAAAAGGGGAGATCCAATGAGGTTCAAGTCAAATTCTGCACGAAATTTAAAGAAAAAATCGAGAAAAAGGGGAGGTATCCAACCCCGAACTCATCTCTTAATCCGCCAATGAAAACATCCTTTGTCTCTAAGACGGCACTTAAAACAAAAATATATATTGGCAATTTAATATTGTTTTCAGTATCGATAAAAGAGCTATACAAGTTATCATATTTTTGAACAATTCTTAATCAAATTAGCACTACGTGCAAACTACACTTACTAAATAAGAAAGAATTCTAAATCCTCGGTTTATTATTTTAGTTATATAATTTTTTAATCAGATACTGAATTATTTGAGTTATTATTTTATTAGTATTATTATTTTGCATCTTTTAAATTCAGAAACATTATAAATATTCAGGTCACAGGTAATTGATTATTATTTCTACAACTACGGTAATATGTGAAGTTATTTATAATTAACTTGTCACGTGACACAATGTCAACTGCTAAAATATTCCCTCGACAATTCTATTTTAATTATACTTAACCCTAACATTTATATGTTATATTTCTTATGCAGTTTACAATAATGTTAAAATAGAATTTGGCAATGAATTTGGCCTCAAAAAGTTGATTTTTGATCTCGAAGTGCATATTCATACCCGGGATTTTTCTGAAGAAAGCGACAGCATAAGAAGGATTTACGTACCGTAAATCCTCCTAAAAATGACACAACTGATGACATTGGTGCCTACCACCATTATTTCATCCCTTGACAATGGTATACAATTTTGGGTTATTAAAATATATCTTTGAAAGTCGATATATATTCCCGATTTTTTTTTTTTGCCTTTGAATAATATTATTTGTTGTTGGGGTAATTTTTTGTGATTGTTTTGAACACATTTAAGATCAACAATTCAACGTACAATACCAGGCAATTTTCGACTTCCATTTTGAAGATGTTATCATTGCACCAAATAAATCGTTCCGATATGATATTCGTACTCGATCAAGGTACAAATTCACTCTACTATTTACGATGTACAGATACAAATTCTTGCTAATAAATATATCAAAATCAAATCATATTTAAGTGCCATTCATTTCAGCAAAACGTTAAGGTTTTAAAAGCAATATCAATTCTTGTGTTCATATATGGCAATTACATATGTAGTTAGGTATTTTCATTTATCGGTAATTTGTATGAGCTTCCTTTGATCTCACGAAACAAATATTTTTCATTATTTGCTACTGCCCGAATACGAAAAAATATTGGCAAAAAGTATCTTAGGCCACGCCTACTTTGTCAATCAGAATAAATGAAACAAAGAAATATACATCTTACAGAGACTCTTACCGGATCGTACAAATTCTTTTACTAATCAATACTAGTCAATTTCACGATTTGTTGAAAATTAACATTCAGTTTCAAAATTTGTTCTGTTAAATGATTTAGTTAATTACCGATAAAAAGAATAATATTTAGAAGTTTTGTTTTTGATACAAGAAATATTGGCTCCAATAATGGACTCGCCCACAAGGGGCTCGTCCATTATTGTTGGCTTATATTTCTTGTATCAAAAACAATACTTTCATTATTCTCTATGTATACACCTACTTTAAAAAGATATCCCGAAGGAAGACCGTAATTATCGACATTTTGTTAGGCATCTATTTAGACAGTAATCATATATGTAAAAAAATAAAGCTTCCTAATTAAATACCAGCCAAGGATCGTGTCGATGTCTATTTTACGAAAGGATATGGAGTAAATGAACATGAGACCATAACACATATGTAGTTTGTTAAGGTAACAAACTCTTTATACCTAATAGATTGTTTCCTTCCAGACAGCTTCGTTTTTTTGCTACTTTTGACATTTCTTTGAAAACCTTTTAAATTAATATTTGCCATATATTGTCTGAGTTATAAAATGCAAATACATTAATGTTCAATAACAGAAAAAATTAAACAAAGTCATTTCAAACATTTTATGTGATTTTCATTATAAAGTAACGACCACCAAGCAATATGTTAGCCATGTTTTGTGTATTAATGAAAAATTAATGAACACTGATTACAAAATACCTAAAATGTCTTTGATTTGAGAGATATTGAAACAGTATATCGCTCAACTATATTGTCGATTAGGAAACTCGGAAACATGGATGTAACTATATATATATTAATTATTTGATTTTTTTATGTTCCTTGAACACTATTTTAGACAATAATTTGGACACAGCAGTGTAATAAAAGTACTGATAATTGCTTTGTTGAAAGTTTATGCATGCTAAATACGTATGAAGACGCCATTAATAACTGACAGAGAGCAATTACATCAAAATGCCTGAGTATTTACAGAGAAAAATACTTTTTAATTGCTCAGGACTCGTTCATTAGATAGGTTCGTTAAATAGAAATGTCATAAATTTACTGTTGTCTTCTTTGTCTCAGATTCCATAGGAATTTTTATACACGATTTACAGTTAAACCATGTAAATGATAAAAACTGAACTAGGAACAAGAAAATAAAGATGGATATCTCTACCTATCATATCTGCATATGGAATTATAAAGGTTTGTTTTAGCATACTGCATTTCATATAAAAAACAAATACCAAAATTGCAATAAATCTGAATTCTGCAGATTACGGTATTAAAAAGTACTGTCTCTTCAGTGCAGATAAATTCCAAATATTAAAAAAATCGTCAAAAATGTTAACAAATTAATAGGAAAGCATCCGACCAAAAGATGTAAGCAAAAAATTACGGCAAAATTAGCTTTTGTCTGAGCTTTGATGAAAGGAAATTTATTCATCTTTTGAATTTAAGATATTGTGAATTATCAAAATTGTCCCTTTTGCGGTTTTGGACGAGTTACCTCCTGGTACCTTCGGGGATAGAGTCTACCAGCAGAGGTTTCGCCTGCACTAGTATTAAAAAATTACAAATGATGCTATGGAATTAATCAGATTTTTTTAATATATAACACTACTCTTTCGCTTATAGTATTGTTTCCAGATGTAAATGATTTCAAAAAGCTATATTTGATTGTGGCATCGAAATTCTTAGCCAATTTGTTTCAAATTATCAACTTAAATCTATACAATTATAGCCTATTAATGAGGCCAATGCAGAAATTTATTGACATGAGACAGATATATTGACCGAGGACGTAGTCCGAGTGTCAATATACCTTTCTCATGTCAATAATTTTCTCCATTAACCGAATTTAATAGGCTATAATAATTTTATTATTTTCGAAATTTTCAAATTTTTATAGACTTATGCTAATACATCTCAATTTTATATGATATGTATGCTTATTCGATTTTTTTTATTGCATCCATTCATGGAACTGAATATATGCCTGTTTTGTATGGTCGAAATAGACAAACCAATCATATTTAAGAAATTTTGCAATTCAATAAAAGAAACTTTTAATTAATAATCTTTTTTAGTCTCAGGTCAATACGTAAAGTCAATTCGTATTTTATCCCTTATATTTAATGATTATGTAAAACTGATCTATTTTTAGCAGAGGTCAATACGTAAAGTCAATTCTTAGATTTATTGACAACTCTAAGAAATATACAAGATCATGTGACCACAATTGAACTAATCACTGGACTCTAAAAATATATGAAAATAATAATATTAATTATTAAATTATCTTCCATTTCACAATATATATATTTCTAAGTCGGTACAGGAAAATTATCCAATAATGTTTCTCACCTGGATATTCAATATTCATGATTTACGCAGTTTTCTTCGCAAACAAACAATACTTAATAAAAACTGAACAGCTATCCAACCGGAGGGAATGACCTTTTCTATATAAAAAACAGCAAAAGCAAGTTTCTAGAATATTTTTTAAAAGTTAAGGTAATTATTTTTTGTTTTTTATTATTTTCATTGTTATTTGGTATTTGTCAGTTCAATGTGTAATGCTTTTACACTGTGTCAGACAAAGTTCAAATAAACGTAAAAATATTCTTCGAATATGTCTGCTACATGCTACCTTAGCTTGAAGACGATAACACTAACTTCTAATTTCCGTTTTCTGCTATTTTATCATTACTGACCCAGTGATGATAAAATAGCAGAAAACGGAAATGATTCCTTTCTCGTTGCCTGTTAGTAAGTCGGTTTTCCCAATGTTTGAATTTCGCTGCACAGAAGAGACCTAAATTTTAGCTATGACCATCTAGTGAAATTTAAATTTACTGTTATTTTTCATTAACAATCGAAGTACAAAATGTAGTTCATCAAATATCGAAGTACAAAATGCAGTTCATTTTTTTTTTAATTTTTATAAGAAAAAATAGATTTTTCCCTGTAGGATACATGTTTAAATCCATATCAGATAATATGGTACCCAGACAGTTGTCAAAACAATGTCAACAGAATACCGAAGCATAAGATTACATAAACAAAGCATTAGATTACATAAATCGAAGTCCAGAGACAATGCAAAAACGAGATCATTAGAGGACGAGGATACTAAAGACACAATACACCCGCAAAGCACAAGAACAACACAAAAACAACACTCAAAACGAAAGCATTAACAGCATGAACAGCATGAACTCCAAATTCCAGACTGTCAACAGGTGCTTCGGAAGGGTAAGCTTGTCCTACCCTTCACACAGCTCTTGTCACAAAGAGATCCTTCACATTTCCTTAAAACTGTAAGAATATTTAAATAAAAAGCCTCTGCAGCGCCGATCACCACATACTAGAAGATATTGGCTGTCAATAAAATTAGATATCTCCTCTTTACGAAAAATAACGTTATTTTTGTGTGTATCAGCACAAGTCATAATCATAATGAAGTACTTTATCTCTTGTAAACATAAATTAATTTATGAATTGCTTCATTTTTTCGATGTTATTGACGCCAAAGGGTTACCGTTACAAATTAAAATGCAATGAAAATAATTCTCCCTGAATTAAATATTGTGTAGTAATTCCACTAGAACATGACAGCACCAGATATCTAATCTCTGTTAAAGTTCACTTATTATTTCGACATTTTATTTAGATGGACACGATAGACACGAAGTTACATGGTGCATCATTGAAATCAATATCATAATTTCAACAACACACCCCTTACAAAGCACCAGGATTGGTCTTGTGAAAGGTTTATAAAGTTCATCTCCCAATAGATTAATGTTTCTTTTTTTATTCTATTTATTTATTTTCTTTTATTTTTTATTTACATATTTATTTTGATCTTTAAACTGTTATCTTGATGTTAGATCTATTTTATTTGAAAATCATATTTTATAAATAAGTCTATATAATGATTGATTGATTGTTAGAATTTTACGTCCAGTGAGGAGTAGGACAAGAAAAATTAATAAATTCAAAAGAAATGCGACTGAATAGGACAGTCGTGGCAACAACTTCACGGGCACCATTCCGTTTATCGAGAAAAATGCACGTGAAGGACTAGGTAATGGCAGTCACGTATTGCACGGGATGCGTGATGGATCAGGCAACGGTTCGTGAAGGACTTTCTATCGAGGAAAACATTGAAGGTCAATGATTTTTTCATTATTTTTCTATTTATAAGGATAAATTCCTAAAATTTAAATGTCTGTCAGATTGGTTCAACAATACCTATCAATCCTTGCTAAATTCATGGCTGGAAAATGTTTAGTTTCCTCAAAAACGTCAAAGTCAGACTACCCACCCACATTTTCTACGTGAAAATATGGCCAAAAAGGTGTTATTTCGTTTATTTCATGTACAAAAAAGACTTAATTTTGCAAGATATTGATAAACTTTGATATTGCAATAACCAATGAACTCCTTTACGAAATATATATATATATATATATATATCAACATTGAAAACATAAAAACTGATATTTTCTGCCAGTGAAGGATCAGGCAACGAACAATTGAGCTCGTGGAGAGAGACTTGTTCGTAAATTGATTGAGTTTAACTCCAGTGAGCAATATTTCAGCTATATCGGAACGAATGCAATAAATCAATTAAAACTATTAGTAAAAGAAGAAAGAACTATGGTGGAAGGGATAACCAGGGCAACGAGTTTTAATTGCCACTGGAAAAGGGGTGAAATAAGTAGGGGCAGGAAATTTAGCCACAGTGACTCTGATCCTTTAGAAAAAAAATATAGGAAATGTCTTTATACTGCATGGAGCGTGGTGTGTCTTTGATCAGTTTGGCTAAAATTGTTCGCGATCAGGATCCCCGTATTATGACCTGACTTGTCTGCATAGACAGGGCATTCCCCTATCCACCAACTGGGGACGCGCCCGGTAGCACTGTAGCCGGAGTCCCTGAAAACCGATTCAGGTGCCGGGAATTTGTTAATTAATATAAGACTATTAAAGTGTAATATTAAATTTCATGAAATGCAAACTAGGCATCCACATGTCACTCATGAAATATGTAATGAGGTAAAGTTTGAAGTGCGTTGAAAGCCTAATACCTTAAATAGTAAAACACACACTGTCTGATTCAACATGAATAAAGTAAAACTAAATTTTAATAATATTGTATACGTTATCTGTTAGAATTTGTAAATCTCTCCTTTTATTACCTTAACTGTTTTAAAATATGATTTACACATATGCCCAATCCATCATCCTACAAATGGAATTGAACACAATTTTTGCTGCATTTTTTTTTTGTCATTGCCATGGTGAATGAGCGTACAAATTTTCATGAAGGTCCAACTTATCGTCTCCGAGACATCAGCTTAAACGCAAAGGCGAACATGCAATTTGACGGACGGACGTATGAACGAGAGAACGAATCAGATGGACTCCTTTAAAGATGTAAATTATTAAAAAAATATTTCAATTTGTGTTATTTTACAGATCAGTGCTTCAATTTTATTTAGAATGATAATTTAAAACACGTGTTGTGTGCGTCATGTGTGTTGGTTAAAAATGTAACTTCCGGGTACAATTTATGAGCCCGGAAGTTTCGAACGAGACTTGCAGACCCTATTGTCTCAAACTAATACGAGCCATTACGAAGACGTTACCAACAGATGTTTATTTCCACCGAAAAATCCTCTCTCTGGCTTATGAGGGAAACGCTTGCAATTGACATTGCAAAAGTTCTATAATGGTCGCCATCACTGTGGGTCTGAATCCAGCAAAATCAGGGTTTCAAGGCTCCTACACTAGATTGGAGTATTTACCGATTCTCAAATTGGGAATTTCGTGTTTTCGTCCTCAATACATCTTGCGATCAATAATAATACGATATACTTGTTAACTAAAACATTTGATAATGATATCACGTCTTAACCCTCTCCTTCATGAAAAAGATGCCTAAAAGGGCATTTTTTTAAGAAGTAAATAGGACCCAATGTTTAGAATGCTGGAGAATTTTGTCTTGCAAATCAAAGTTTTGGCACTTGATACAGTTGGACACCTGGCAGTGGTCTTTGGAAAGCAGGTTCCAAAACACTGGTACTGGTTGCCATGGAGACAGCAAGAGACCTCAAAATCGTAAAAAAACTCATATTTTGGGGATTATTCCCTTCAAAACGTACTTTAAGATGTTTTAAAAATATACTGTAACTTGCACATGCCTAAGCAAGGTTTAACTTCAAAATATATGTGTTGAGGAATAGCTAGCACTATTTGATAATGTACATAAGCTCCAGATTTGGTTTGGCGGCGAAGGATGCTTACGCCCCATTCAAATCCCCACACAGAAGGGGTACATCCTCTCTCTGGGACCCCTGACGTATCTTTTTAGTCCCGAATCGCGCGCGAAAAACACTCCATTTTTTCCAAAGTTATTTTCTGTTAAATAAGCCCATATCCTCATCGTAAAGTTATATTCAACACCTTCCTATTGCTCTAAAAGGGGAGACCCCGAAGCGCCAAAAGGCGTCGTTATGACGGAAAGGGTTAATGTATCATTATTGACTTTTGTTATAAGAAAACTTTATTTTTCTCATATCGATGTTTGCATAAAAATAACAAAGTATGTAATCATATTTATACACTACTGATACCTTAACCATAAAAAAGGATTAAAAATATTTACCATTTTTGGTTCAATGTTTGACAGTTATGCCAAACCCTCCAGACTCTATCTTTAAAGAAATACAGGACATTTTCTACAAATTTATATGGGATAATAAGCCTGATAAGATTAGGAGAACTGTTAAGATAAATGACTTTGGAGATGGTGGTTTAAAGGTGCCACATATCCAATCCTTCTGTTATTCATTGAAAATGTCATGGCTCAGTAAATTAATGGATCCTCTGAACTACTCGCCATGGAAAACATTATTATTTGGTACTTTAGAAAAATATGGGGGCGATAAAGTTTCATTTTTGGGTAAAGGTTGTATAAGGTGGATATCTACAAAACTGAACAGATTTTGAGAAGATATTTTTGTTAATTTTTCAAAAATTGTTGAAACTGATAAAGAGATTCAGTTACAAAATACAAATGATATTCTATCACAACCTTTATGGTTAAATAAGAATATTAAAGTAAAAGAGACTAAGAATATTAATACAAACTATTGCAAAAATGGGATATTCTTTATAAATGATTTAATGTCAGATAAAGGAACGTTTTTAGATTTTACAGGGTTTTTAGATAAACATGAAGGTAATCTTTCCACCAATTTTATTGAGTTCCATGGCATTCTCAATGCATTCCAGTCAATTGGAAGAGAAACCTGGTAGGGCAACATAAATTGGATATTGTTATTAGTAGTTTTGTTGAAAACATCTAAAGAAACCTAGTAAATATTTTTTATAAAGCCTACCTTGAGAAAATAAAAGAAAATCCCAAATCTCAAGATAAATGGAATTATATACCTGGCTTAAATATTGAAAATTGGGAAGGAATTTTTTCATTATTTTTCTATAACCCGTAATACACTTCTGCAAAATTTTCAGTTTAAACTACTGCATAGAATACTTCCAACAAATAGAAAAAAGAAGGGAAACGGGGAATGTGTCAAAGAGACAACGACCCAAAGGGGAGTTATAACAACTCAAAGCCACCATAAGATCTTCAATGAACGGCGAGGAAACCCCACACCCAACGGCAGGTCGGAGTCGGCCCTAAATAAAGAGTAATCAAGTTCAGCGAAATAAACACCATCCTAGACTCCTATAGACATAAAGTAAACTAACTACAAAACAGACAAGTCACACAAAGGCTTTATAAATTTCCTGACTTAGGACAGGCGCAAACCTGTTGCGGCGGGGTTAAACTAGTTTTATTGGGCCCAAACCTTCCCCCTATAGCCAATGTGATTAATAAAAAAACAATCGTAACAACAGTAAAATTCAGTTGGCAACAGGACTGAGTCAATTGTGAAAAATGAAACTGAAAGAACTAAATATACGGACATAAACATGAAATCACAAGAGACTACTAGCAGTTAACTGACATGCCAGCTCCAGACACATTACCAACTGGCAAATTAAGTTATGTACCCTCAGTATACAGCTTCTACCAAGATCCCTTCCTGTGAGGAGTTTAGCATAATAATTTCATGCATATACCGGAATACATAACCAGTGTCCTTGCAATACAGATTTTAGAAATTTAGGGTGTGTTTTATAGTTAAAATGCAAAGACCCTTTCAAAAAATCAATGTAGATACCAAAGAAGGCCATATGTAATGACTTGATGACAATACCGTAATTATAACCCTTATGAATTAGGCGATTTAAAGGTTTTATAAGTTTGTTAGGCGAGTTTAAGTTTTTTTTTACTCTTATATAAAACATTACCGTAAAATAAGGGATGTGAAATACCAGTCTTGATTAGATGTTTACATGTTGCATTATATTTATGTCTTTATATCGATGATTAAGTTTAGTTAAGGTTTTAACTAGTTTATGATAACGAAATCGCAAACGTTATTATACATATTCGAGCAAATCGAACAAATTGAGATATGTAAACACCATATGATGGCGCTAATGGAACATCCAGAAATGGATAATTAACTATTGGAAAAGAAAACTCGCCCCTTTTATCATACATTTTAGTATCTAATGTACCATTCGTAATATCAAAATTGATGTCTAAGAACGGACAATAATGATTATTAGAATTGGCTTTATTCAAAGTAAGTTTTTTTAGGGTAGATATCCTTATAATACGTATTGAAGTCGTCATTATTTAAAGACCTTTTTGTACAAATGTAAATTAAAGGAAACAGAACTATGTACGTTTTGCTTTGAAACACCAGAGACATCAATTCCTTTATTTTGGGAATGTCATCATTCAAAGAATTTCTGGTTTTTTATTTGTAACCTTTTTGAAAATCATAATTTGATAATAGCTGTTAATGAGAATTACAAAAGACAGAAAGCAATCTCAATATTGTGCACGTCAAATCACTAGTTGTACAAAATACACCAAGTAAATATTTACACACGTGTTGATCTAAGTCTCAATTTAGAACTCAAGGTCAAAAATCAGAAATTCAGCTCACCCTTCCTTCCTGTTTTTTTTAAATTGCTGCTAGTTATTCATATCAGAGGTTATATACTGGTGCCTTTTCTTCACAAAAACAACCAATGCAGCATTAACCTGGTCAAAAATATAAAAGTAACGACTATCAAGCAATATGTTAGCCATATTCGGTATATAAATGAAATAGTAAAAGAATATTGTTTGCAAAATACCTTAAGACGTCTTTAGAAGTGAAAGATATTGAAACAGAATATTGATTAGTTATATTGTCGGTTAGGTCTACCGTCATTGTTCTCATTGTTCTCGTTTTGGCCATGTCTATGAACTTCGATGTTTGTAAATACCACTCCTTTGTTCCTTCGGTATTCTACTGCCGTTTTTTTTTATGAAACCTGAAATCATCAAAGTGAAAAATAAAATCATATTAAAGATGGTCACTCCACATGTTTATTACATCAATGATTTAAAATTAATATTTTTATTTATCAGAATATGGATCACACTGTCGTGTACGTGTGCAGGATTGGACAAAACAAGATGGTGGACAATAAATGTCGAAAACGGGTAGGCATGAAGAAATATGCATTTTCTTTATGTATACGATGTTCTTTGAATAAAATATAATACTCTTGCGATCTAGAGGGTCTTGCTTTGTTTATTATCTGTTTATGACATCGCTAGTACGTACATTTGAATGTTTATTCTTCGACGGAACACCATGGCATCTCTGCAATTTAGTTCGAGGCGGGTGATAGAGTGTATTTTCCTCTTTTCACGTATTTAAAGACTCCGATTGTTTGGGAAAGGGACCTAGATTAAATATTTACATCAAGCTCTATTCACTCTGACAAGATTTGCTCATCTATGTGCTTTATTTACATAAATATCCCAAGTTAAATATTTGTTTATGTGCAGGATTGGACTTGTTACCTTATAACCAAAATTGTGCAGGATTGGACATAGATTTGGGTTCAGGATTGGAATAAAAAGATCGGTCATAATGAGAAAAACTCGGTTTCTGGTTCTTTTTATTTGTATTAGTGGAATTTCAATACAAGTTATGTAATAATTTTTCAAAGAAACGTAGTTTTGGGTATCCGACGGAGCATGCCCGTTTATGAATAGAAGCATTCGTATCGAAACAGGTTTGTAACATCCTCCATTAGCTGCGCTAGTACTCCTGTAGCTTAGATGGTAGAGCGCTAGTGGTACCGGTATCGAATCCCATTCTGGCGACAGGTGAATTTTGTAATTAAATTCATGCTCTCCAGCTACAGGTTTGCATGTTGTCTGTCATGCCTAAGGCTTTGACCATTTTTGATGCCTAAAGGAAGGAGATAATAGCATATGAAAATGATGCAATTTTTATATAGCGTAACTTTGACCTTTGATCATCCTTTGATCATTAGCCTGTTACATTTGGGCTATATATAACCTTGCATAGTATGCCGTGTTGAAAAATCACATCACTAAGCCTCGTAAAGTTAAGCTTGATCAATTTGTCTGTGAATAACAAAAACCGAAATTACTGTTGATTTATTTTCTTTAAATGCGCATTTCGACAACTTATGTCTCATCAGTGCAGATCACATCAAAACTATTGGAAGTCCGAAAGCATATTTAAGCTGATACAGAACAAATACCCAAAAGGATCTAAATAGAAAAGCCATAATTCGGCTAAGGACAAAGCTATACATGAGGGAGATACTCCTTAGTTTTTCACAAAATTTTTTCAAAATTTAAATATTGTAAGTTTCAATACAATTAGTTTTTGGGTCAACATGCACCGAAGTACTGACTACTGGGTTAATTAATACCCTCGGGGACTAACAGTCCGCCAGAAGAGGCAACGACCCAGTGGTAATAACTACCAAAATACCGAAGTTACAGTTAATTTATTTTCTGCATATGCACATTTCGACAACTTATGTCTCATCAGTTCAGATCACATCAAAACACTTGAAATAATAGCTTAACACAATATCACTTACAAGATAGATAGATGTATTCACCACAGATAGGCGACGTGTCGCTTACTAGAATCTTGAAAGCAATCATTAAAATATATAGTAAGTAAAATCTTGTCTACTTTGTTTCCGGAACACTGGTTAGTGCCTGCTTCATTGATCGACGATCGGTATGCTTTTTAGCAATGTAATGCTCGGCTGTATCCCCACATTTATGATCGTAAGAACCCGTTCACTTCATCAACGGCATACAGTCATAATTATACAAAAGCGCATGGGCTTATCGGATTATGTAAGTGAACACTTTAAGAGAAAGACCCGATGTGAAATTCCTGACTTCATATAATTCGGTCTGATTTACCATGCAATATCGATATGATTGAAGAAAGAAATGCGA